>AFIR01000068.1:0-118004 GCA_000223685.2 Zymoseptoria pseudotritici STIR04_4.3.1
AAGGTAAGGAATATAGTAAGGCCTTGTTTAACGGATAGATTAACGTAAGTATTAATTTAGGGGAGACTCTATATCTCGGAGGTTTGTTTAAAGCTTAAATTCAAAGCTACTCTAAATAATAGCAAGTTTAGTTCGAGCTTAGTTTTATAGCTGTCGATATACTTAGTCTAATTATCTCCGAGTGCGGAGATTAGGTCTTGTTATACTACAACTACTAAGGGACGGCATTCCGAGGCCGTTCTCTTATTAATTAGTTCGGTGCACTAGTTCTAATCTCCGCCTAAGATATTACATTATACTATTATTTCGTTAGACCTTATCTCTTCCGCAAGGGCACGCTACTACGCAGGTCGGAGATTAGGGTTCGCTATATAGTATATATTAGCAAGAGTAAGTTTCTTGCCTCTACTTATTATCTTTGTTACAAGCACCCTGCCGTCTAGGTTAGTATAGACAGTCTTGTCCGAGTCCTAGTCTGTAGTTACTATATTAATTATTATTATTATACTACTATATCTGCTATTTAGATTACTATAATTTACGGCAGATATTAAAGGGTAGTTAGATAATAGTTCTTCTGCGATGTCCTTATTAAGCTAAGTTTCCTAGGCGAAAAGGATATCTAGATAGTTAGTTCGCATTATATTAAATATTTTACGGAACCGGGCAGGGTTATAGATAGAGTAGACATTTTGCGAGGTAATTAGTATATTAATATTTATTATCTAAGGTTAGGTTTAGCGTTAAGGAGCCCTTTAAGCCTCTATTATCTATAAAAGAATATACCGGTAAAGCAAGGGCACTCCTATATTAAGTAGTTATTACCCGCGCCGTATACGGAACATTTGCTTAAAGAGTCTACTACCCTAAACTTAGCTATAAACGAAGATAAATGTCCTTCCTTTAGGGGGCTAAGCGGGAGGTCGAAGCTATATAGCCTAATCTCCTTCTCGAACACTACTATTACTCGCGCACTAATAGCTCGTTCTGCTATAAGTCTCTTAAACTAGAAGTTCGAGTCGGTATTATAGCGCGCTTTAAGGCTAAAGATTTAATAACATAAGGTGTAGTCTGCGTCTATAGTAACGAAGTTAGCTATAAATACCTTTAGGCTGCCGGTGCGAAATATATTAACTTGTACCGGGAGGTCCCTAATAGTAAACGTCGTGTTGTCTGCTAAAAGAGCTTGTTCCTTAGTAAAATATTAAGCTACCTATCCCTTCGAATTACAGGGAGCCTAGGACTTTAGCGCATTAGTCTCGATCGTTGTCGACGTTAACCTATTAAACACCTCTATATTAGAGGGTCCTTTTAATAGGTTATTAGCGGGTCTAAGTTCGACTAGCATACAGAGAAAGAGCTAGGTTCTATCGCTGTAATTCGCGTTAGTCGAGTCGGTTAGGCGTATTAGCTAACCCTTGCGGGATGCCGTTGCGGCCTTCTTCGTCTACTTAGTCTTAACTTTCGATACCGTAGCTAGTATAGATTGTTTCGGATTTAGCAGCTCGGTAACTAGGGTAGGTGTTAAAATCGATAAGCTTTAAAGGGAGTCCGCTAAACTAGCGGCGGTTCCTGCCTTTGCGCCCTTTTTTCCTTGTCGCCTCTTCTTAGGCTGTTTTGCTAGAGAGGCCTGCGCCGAGGCGAGTACTAGTCTTTTCCTACTTTTGTTCGGAACGCTTAACGCTATAGCAGGGTTAGTCGGAGGTCCTATCGACAACCTAAAGGTAAAATTATCCGTAGGGCGGGGAATTATAGGTCGCGGTAAGGGAGTTAGCGTTATAGGAGAATCCTACGTCGCCTCGTCCTCTACTACGTCCTCTATTTCCTCGTTAGCTTCGTTAACCGTACTATTTAATTAGTCGCTTAGGTTATTAATTATTAGAGCGTCCTCCGCGCTAGTAGCAGGCGTAGGTATTTTGCCCTAAGCTATACTTAGGCCTGCTTCTACTAGCGCAGCGGCGTTCTTCCGAGATGCCTTCTCTACGCGGCGTTCTTTTAATTCTTTTTTCTTACTTCGTCTTTGCAGCTTTTCGGCTTAGCGTCTTTTATAGTCGTCTATATTAGCTACCTAGCCTCCCGGCGTAGTAAGATTAGGCAAGTTAGACATTTTAGTAAAAGGGCTCTAATAATTAGATGCAATTAGAGCGGCTTATTACGAGGTAGTTGTTTTAGACTAAGCGGTAGTGCCTTGTTTTAATCCGGTTTTTAGTTTAGGTAGGGCAGGCTAGGCTCGAAAGTTTAAAGATAATTTGTTAATAGGCGAGGCTCGCGGTTAATTCTTAGTAAACTGTCTATTAACGGATGCGCGGCCCTACTCTATTATAACTTTTTCTAAAGTGTGTATATATTAAGGCTAAGACATTAATAGTCTAATAATCGCTAGGGGGCTATAGATCGGTATATACTTCGGTTATACTTCCTTATTAATTCGGAGGCTTTTTGCAGGGTTTAACCCTCTTACACGGAGCACTGCTAATCCTTTTAGTAGGCCTAATAGGTGTATAGCCTAGTAATCTTAGAACATTACGCTATTAATTAGCGTACCTTATATCGAAATTACTACAGAGATCGAGGTTCTCTAACTAAAGTAACCCTGTTATTCCCGTCGGGGATAAGAGAATCTCTTAGCTAGAAAACGCACAAACGTTAAATTAAGACTAGATAGTCTAAATTACAGAGGTCTGTCGATTCCGTAGAAATTAGGAGGGACGTGGCGAAGAACAGAGGGCGAAAGGCGTCAATTACCTAGCATCCTGTTAGTGTAGGTCTGTATCGTTCATTTTGCTTAGTTTCGGTCGCTAGACTTAGCTAATTAATCCCTCAGAGCGTCCACGGAGAGGCAACGATAATGCGCTTAGAAGTGACAGGCGGCCGACAACCTGTTACTCCCTAGATCGGTCGTCAATTCAGCTCAAGAGCATGAATTGTTTCCCTCCCATAGGGCAACACACCTGTCTTCGATCTCTTGCCGTCCTTCCCCGTAAAACGTCTCTCTCCCATCATCAATCCCATCAACTCATCCGCCGCGTCTCGATCCAGCGTCTCCACATCCCTTTCTCGATAGTACTCCAGCTTCGCAACCGCCCTTTCAAACCATCTCTGCAAGAACGCCGCGTAGCCAATCGGCATCACGCTCGTCAAATCGTCATCTTCATCCAATCCAGCTTCTATCCTCAGCTTGTTCTGCGCCGCTTCAACCAGTAATTCAATCATTTCCTCAGGAATCATCGAGAATCTCTGCTCGTCCTGGTGAAAGAGCTCGAAGAAGCGCATCGTCACGATGGCCGTCTCTCTCGTTCCAGTCAAGCACAACTCGGCCGGCACTACAGATTCCGGAACCTCGAGCGTTTCCAGAACTTCCTGGATCGTCTCTCTAATCTTCGCGTGTGAGATTTCGAACGGCTTGTTGTTGTTCGGCCACGATGCTCGGATTTGAGCTGGGATCAGGGTCCAGCATTGCGCGGCGATCTTTGCTTTCAATCGGAGTCTGCGGTCGTGTCGTTGCGTAATGTGGCTCATGTCCTGATCGGTCAATACAGGCTTGTGACATCCATGGCATTGGAACTCGACAGCTTCGGACTCGCTCATTGCGTTGATGATGTAAAATTCGCTAATGCCTGGGTTCAAGCAGCCGCAGGGAAGCTCAGCGCCGCGGCCGATGCGCCAGTGGATGCGATCGTGGAGGAGTTGGTTTGGGGATAGGAGGTTGATAGTGTTCCAGTCGTCGGCGAACTGTTCGTCGTGCGCTAGAGATAGATCAGGGTTGTGCGCAAAGAGGCGCTGGCGGACGTGAAGGTAGGCGCGATCGGAGGCACGATCTGTCAGATCCTGAAGAAGGTAGAGCCACTCAGTGGCAGGGTCGTCTTGATTTTCGCGAAGAAGATCGAACCATTCGACGGCGGAGTGGTTGAAGGTATGAGATTCGACGGATGTGCCCGTGGCTGTGATCCAACGGATGCGAATGCGGGCGCGGTACTTGATGTCTTCATTTTCGTAGTATGCGACCAGCTCCAGATTGCTGACTCCTGGAGCGAAGTACAGCCGCTGGGCAGCTTCAATGAGGGTGGTGCATGGTTCGAATATGGGCTCGTGTGAGTCGGCCACAGTTGACGGTGTCTGGAGTTGGATGGAGAACGACAGGTTATCGGTATCCTGGTGAAAGGCTCCAGCACGCGGAGCTTCGCGGTACTGCAAGTTCCTCGGTCTGCTGAGGTATGGTGTGGCCTTCTTCGGGAGTAAGTCCATCGCAGGGTACTCAAAGTGGAGCTCGTGGTATGATCCGTGAGGGCCGACGGATCTCGTTTGGCTGAGGCTTGACGCGATGCTCGGGTCGTCCGTGGCATGATCGTCTGACACCGGATCATCGACTTTGACGCCCAGTCGATCAAGCGCTGCGATCATGTCTTGCGTATCTTTGTCAATGTTTGCCATGGTCAAAAGCCTGGCGCATCGATCGCGCGGTCTCTGAAACTGCTCTGGGTTGTTGGCCTTGAATGTTCGGCTGCCTTGTTGGTGTGAGTCTTATCCTGATGAAGGATCGTGTGGTCTCGAGTCGTGGAGCGTACCGTTCGTTGCGCTCTGAGAGGTCAGAAGCTTGTCGAATCTCTGGAGAAGCTGGTGTCATAGCATCGATCAGACGTTCTTATAAGATAGCAAGCAAGGCAGCATCCTTTGTCGCGTGACCTGACAGCTAGAAATCGGAAGGGCCTCAAGGCTGCAGTAAGCTTGAGTGGCCGAATGATCAAGTCGCGAGTGGCTCGCGTTTTGTTTGTGTTGATGTTGATCAGGTTGCTTCGAAGGTCTTCCAAAGTATTTAAAGGCGGCGCAACGGCATGCCGGCATCGCGCCGACGATCCCTGTCAGTGAGCGCTGATCATCAGGTTAGGCGGCAGCGGGTTGACAATATGAACTTTTGCTTCCTGAGAGCAGAAGCGGTCGAGAAAGGGGATGAAGGAGGAGCTGGCATGCGCGGGGCAGGGCACAGTGGAGTCGAAGAGAAGCCTGTACATCAGACTTACCGCCATCACAATGTCGATTCTCCAGCTGCTCCAGACGTACGTCTTCGATATGCTCGCCACGTTGCTGGTAGCGCTTGCGGACGCATGGCCGCGATCGATTTGTACGTGGAGACATCGAGAAGGTGCTTCTTAGCCTGACCTGCAGATCAGCAAGTTTTCGTAATTCCGAGACTGGCCATATAGCTCTGCTGTCGATATGAACACGTCTCCGGTCCATCCATATGCACAATGATCCGAATTTTGTAACGCCTGTACACCTTGCTCCTTTCCAAAATATGCAACCTCCATCCCGAATGCCGCACAGAGGAATCATGAGTTCTCGCCCACAGTTTGCTAGAGGTCGATCAGCACAGTCCACCATGATACCTTCACAATTCTCTGCCCATTCAATCTCCCCAGCACAACTCACCACAAGCCAATCCATCCCCTCCGTAACTCCCTTCCCCGTCACAGCACTACACGCCATAATACTCCAATTCCGATCCTTCAACTCCCCCAACTTCAACGCCTCACTGATATCCCCCGCACCCTTCGCACCCGGCTGATCCTGTTTATTCGCGAAAACCAACAACGCCGCATCCCTCAACTCATCCTCATCCAGCATAGCCTTCAACTCCTCTTGCGCGGTATGTAACCGCTCCACATCCGTGCTATCAATGACAAACACCACCGCCGCCGTGTTGGCATAGTAGCACCGCCAGTAGGGTCGGATGGAGGTCTGGCCGCCGAGATCCCAGACGTTGAAGGCGAGGTTGCGGTACGTGACGGATTCGACGTTGAAGCCGATGGTGGGGATTGTGGTTACGACTTCGCCGATTTTGAGACGGTAGAGGAGGGTGGTTTTGCCGGCGTTGTCGAGGCCGAGGATCAGGATGCGGATTTCTTTTTTGGCCCAGAGGAGGCGGCTGAACATGGAGAGGGCGCCTCCCATTTTGGCGGGTGGTGTTTGGGAGGTTTGCCGGGGATGGTTGTATTGCTCTTGCTGGAGGGTTGAGGGGGAGTGTGGTCCTTGTAGTTGGCTCGTGTGGATCGTGAGGTGACTGTCGGAGGATGTTGGCGAAGTATAGACGGTAGTACTGCTGGGGAGAAACAAGTGGTGTGAAGCTCCCTTTCACATGTTCGTGTCCCGTTTTAGGACGTCAGAGCGACCATTCTTTGTCATCATTTTAGCGGCAAAATCGTAGACTCCCGCGGCGAAATCTGCCAAGTCTACAACCATGTCGGATGCATCTTTTCTTCTCTTTTCTTTAACATCCAACAAAACAATTTCGCCAAACAGAATGTCCTTCACTCGAGTTTAGCATGCCTGTTGAACGATATGTCGCAAGGAAAGCGGCACCGCTGACTGGCATCTCGCCGGACATCGATGAGATCCTCATCAGCAAAATCACCACAATCAGGTAAGCCAGCGCAGTCTCTTCAACCCTTCACTCCCTCGAATGATGCTACCCATTCAAACCGAAAAACTCTTGATCTCTATGAGAGCCAATTATCAAGCTCAACAGTCTGACTCCAAGCCTTCACGCACCTGCATTTCACCAAAACGAATCTCGAAGTGCGAAAGCTAACAGAAGATTCAGGTTGATTCGTCTCATTCGTGACATTATCTAGTTCTATAAACCTTCAATGCAAGACCTCATCTACGCACCCACAGCCTGAAGACTCTTCACCGTGTCGACAATAGCCTGATCAAAGCTGCGCCACTTGATCCCGAGCACCTCCTCTGCGCGCTTGCTGTTGACCTGGTAGATGCCTTCCTTCGGGTAGTCACCACCCTTGGACCCGTCAAGCGCAGGCAGCTTGTCTTTCAAATCTGGGTAGCCCTTTGCAATCGCCTTGGCGATCTCCAAGTTGCTAAAGTGTCCCGCCGTGATGAAGAAGCGCTTGTTGGCAGCGTCCTCCTTCTCGGCCGCCAACACGTGGCACAATGCCAAGTCTCTCACGTCAACCCAGATAAAGGTGCCGGTAGGTGGGATCTCGTCCTTGTATTTGCCGAGCATCGTGTCGCGGATACGTTGGTTGGAGGTGTTGAGAGCGTCGAGGGAGTTCAGGTAGTGAACGATAGGTCCGAGGACAAGCGGTGGGCACATCGTTGCGATGGTGAAATTCGGCTTCTCCTTCTCGACAAAGTCCCATGCTGCGCGCTCGGCGAAGGTCTTGCTTGCACGGTAGCCGGCGGCTGGGTCCTTGAGTGCGTCCTCCAACGTCATTGGGTTCCAGTCATCCTCCGAGTAGACGTGACCGGGCCAAGTTCCCTTGGATGGGTTGACGATGCTGGCGAAGGAGGAGGTGATGACCACACGCTTGACGGTGGGTGCATGCTTCTTGATCGACTTCAGGATTCCCTCCGTGCCAATCACGGCCGGGTCGAGGAGCTCCTTTTGCACGTCTGTGACGTTGAAGTGGAACGGCTGTGATATCAATCAGCATCACTTCTTGCCATTGCTTATCCTGTAATGTCCTTACCGACGCAGTGTGAATGACGGCCTCGAACGGCGGGTCAGAGACGATAGCCTTGTCAAAAGCACCCTCCTGAGCGACGTCCTCCACCAGAGCGAAGTCGAGCTTGTCCTTGCCGTACTTGGAATGTGCGGCCTTGATCTTGTCTGCCTTCTCTTGCGAACGAACGGTGGTGACGACGGAGTGGCCTCGCTCGAGGAGATCGCCAAGGACGTGGGCGGCGATGAAGCCTGAGCCTCCGGAAAGTAGAACGCGCATGTTGGATGTGGAAGTGGTGTGGAAGTGATTGGTGAGGTTGTGAGAGGGATTGATAAGAGAGTAGTGTTTCGATGGGCTACGGAGAGGTCTAAGTAGCTGGCGTAGCATTGCCTAAATGCAGTGGGTATGTCATCGACCGCACCGTTCCTCGTTACCTCCGGAGCTCGACGTGTTTCGGGTGCTGAGGTGCAGCATCTCAAATACGTTACTGTTTGGTCCATTGGCCGTGATGTCATTGTCAAGGGACGGCGTTGATGAACAGCTGAGGTGATCGTCCACATCAATGCGGGTAAACGGCAGTGGTGAATGGTGAGGACAAACGTGTTCTTCGAAGCAGCATGATCGCGTGGAGTCCATAATAATGGAGGATGCAATGGGAGCAGGGATCGGATAAATGAATTAGAACTAAAGAGCATGAGACACAGCCACCACGCGGGAGCACGAGCTCGACTGCCGCGTCTGGGCGACGACTCTTAACTTATAACACTGTGAAGCAACGTAGATCTCGCCGTACCAACTCTCCAATACAAACCATCGAACCTCCCTCCAGCACTCGCAACAATGTCTCACAACTTCGCACCATACCAGGCTTCACCTCCCGAATCCGTACGAGCCAAATCACCTCCTCCAGCACGCACATCCATCGACTCCTCCCGACCTCAAGCAGCCTCTCACACGCGCAACATCTCCGCCGTCTCAAACGCATCCGACCCATGGGCAGCAGCGCGAGCTCAACGCCTACCGTCACCTTCACAATACGCCGACGAAGACGAAGGATACACAGATCTCGAGGGCGGAGGAGGAGCACGACCTTACAACGATCGATACAACGACTACATCGGCTCGGCCGCATTGCAAGGAGCAGGACAGACCTCGACATCCCTCTTTGAGACAAGTCTTGGGATCCCGATACATGTCGAAGCGTGCTTGGCATACTTGATACTTCCACCGGCGGGAGGTGTGGTGCTATTGCTATTCGAGCACAAGAGCGACTATGTGAGGTTCCACGCCTGGCAGAGCGCGTTGCTTTTTAGCACGATGTTCTTTATCCATATTATCTTTTCCTGGACGAAAGTTGTGAGCTGGATGCTGCTTGTGGTGGATATTGCTGCGATTCTGTATCTTGCGGCCGGTGCGTGGAGGAATGCAGACACGTTGGATCGTGTTGAAGTGCCATTTTTGGGAAGGCTTGCGAGCTCGTTTGTTGATGAGGAGTAAGAGCATGCATATATTGAGCCCTCGAGCCCATTGTTGAGCGAAAGAGGATTTGAGAGCGAAAGAGGATGCCGTCTGCGCTGATGAAGGCTGGACCTGAGTGACGAACACATTTCTAGCCGGCATGGGAGTGCGATTCACGAGATTCGTCATACTCTCCGAGCTGCATTGCGAGCAATTCACAGCACGGCCCATTGTCGAGACTCCAGCAGTCACGGCGGAGACATGAAATGCCGATGAGACATTCAACCTCTTTACGAGGAGCCGATTTGCAAGAATGTCAGCTCACCGCTGCACTCACTTCAAGAGAGAGAGAGCTCAATAGCGCGAACAGCACGGCGTTGAGCGATACACTAGTACGATGGCTCGTCCAAAATTCATGAGCCTACCTATTCAAGATCTTCGAAGCGTTCCACCGAAGCGTCCTCGGTCCTCGAACGGTCACCGCACGCTTGCCAGAAGTGCCCACCACAAGCATCCAGTCCATCGAATTCACCGGCACGCAAAATATGTCACAGCTTCACAGGCGTGGACCTGCGGCAGCCCATACCCTTCCCACTACCGCGAACGTACAACGCCGAATTCTTCGATTTCCTCGATCGGAAAACGACTCCTGTTGGACTCACACAAGTTGCAAACATGATCTTTGCACAACAGTGTCAAATTAAAGGAATGTATGTACGAGATATGATAGAGATGCGATGCCACGCTAAAAGGATAGAAACGCCCTTCATCCCGAATAATCACAGCTCTGTCCCAGGGCCACAAGGAAGCAATGAAGGAGCTTTTTTCATGTTGGTGTCGTTGTTGAGAATGCCTCGATGGAGATCCATCTATGCGTAAGTTGGTGGCGAGCCGCCGTTGCTTCCGCTGCCGCTTCCGCCAGTGCTGTTGCCGGAGCCGTAGACTGGCGCGTTTCCGCCGGATGAAGGCTGCGTTGGGATGGCTGATGGCGTCGCGGTTGATGTGGGCTTGCTTCCGGTGGGAGTGGTGGATGGGTAGGCGGATGGGTTCGATCCAGAGCCTCCGTTCGAGGGTTTCCCGCCACCCGAAGGGCTGGAAGGTGTGCTGCCGTACGGTGGTGTGCTGCCGTTGCCTTGAAGAAAGACAAACATATTAGCGCAGATTCGAGCACGAGGCATGGAAATCGAACAGACATACCTCCGTTAGATCCAGAGCCAGACCCTCCGGTGTTACCGCCAGCGTTTCCGCCGAATCCGCCACCCGCACCGCCGCCAATGCTTCCTCCTGCACCGCCGCCGACGCCTCCAAACCCGCCCCCGTTGAAGCCACCTCCAGCTCCTCCTCCAATTCCTGCTCCTCCATTAAAGCCACCTCCAGCTCCTCCTCCAATTCCTGCTCCCCCGTTGAAACCGCCACCGCCTTTACCGCCGCCAAAGAGACCTCCAGATCCTCCGGCACCTGCGAAGCAAAGCGTAAAAGGTCAGTGGATATCGTAGACAGTGTGTGATGAACGAAGGCCGTCGTCTGAGACAGTCCCGGATACTGGAGGCCTTTTGCACTTCAATTTCTTACCTCCGCCGATGCCAGCTCCGGCACCACCACCAAAACCGCCTTTACCGCCGCTAAAGAAACCTCCAGATCCTCCGGCAGGATGAACGAAGGCCGGCGTCTGAGACGGTCTCGAACGATGGAGGCCTTTTGCACTTCAATTTCTTACCTGCACCGATTCCAGCTCCGGCACCACCACCGAAACCGCCTTTACCGCCGCCAAAGAAACCTCCAGATCCTCCGGCACCTGCGAAGCAAAGCGTATAAGGTCAGCAGATGTCGTAGACAGTGTGGATTGGACGAGGGCCCCTGTGTCCGAGACAGTCCCGGAAACTGGAGGCCTTTTGCACTTCAATTTCTTACCTCCGCCGATGCCAGCTCCGGCACCACCGCCTCCGAAGAAACCCCCACCGACGCCGCCTCCAGCGCCTCCGCCGATATAGCCACCACCATTGCCTCCCGCGCCACCACCAATAGAGCCACCGGCACCTCCGCCGACACCGCCGCCCACACCGCCAGAGCCGGAACCGCTGCCGTAGCTGGGTGCTGAACCGCTGCCGTATCCGGGAGCGCTACCGCCGCCATGTCCATATCCAAACGGCCAGGTTGGAAGCTAAGGAAAGTCAGATCGATGCTGATCAAACAGAGAGACAGCGAGTCTTACCTTGGAAGGGAAGAAGCCGAAAGTACGCTTCTCAATAGCGACGTCTAGATGAAATCAGCAGGCTGTGTGGAGATGATTCATCATTTGCACGTACCAGTCACAGGCTGGGCAGTGGGCAGAGCGAGAACGGTCACGGCCGAAGCCAAGAGGACCACGGAGTACTTCATGTTGATGATAGTATTGCAGGTTGTTTGAGGAGCAAGAGGAGGGTTGAAGAAAGTCCTGAAAGAAGAAGAGGTATAAGAAGAAGCAGATCCTGCGGAGGAAGAACGAATGTGTGGTTGAAGCGAATGAATTGCTGCGAAGGCCTGATGGATTGGAATGGGTCAGAGTGCTGGTCGCGAGGGCGACCTTATATCTCTGGTTGCTTGTGGTTTGTGGGGTCCGCGAGGAGTCCGACAAATTCACCGCCGAGCGACTCCCGCCGCGAGGCATGGTCAATGCTAGGGTATTGCCACGTTCTGAGGAGGTCTCGTCTTGGTGGCGCTTTGGAGCGTGTTGTTTTGGGCAAGTCTTTACGAAGCTAAGGATTCCGTGCTATGCTTTCGATGCCGAGAAGTCCACAAAATTCCTTCGGCTTGTTTCGAAACATGCAGGACCGGAATCGTATGCCTTCACGACGGACCCGAAAGAGGAATTGTACCGTGCCGCCACGGAAAAAGCATGCTGTTTAGGCATTGCTTCTTCCTTCCGAGGAGATTCGATGCCAATAGCTGACCAGATTTTGCTTCAAGTTGGCTTGCAAAGTTACGCAGAAGCACTGGCCGAATTGCCCTGTTCAACCCTGAAAAGCATATCGCAACCTCGGGAATGGACAAGACGCAGTGTAACACCGCTTTCTAGAGTGGGCAAAAGGCTTCAGCGCCGCTCTCTCAGTCTTGACTTTGAGATTAGATCCCGACTCGGTCTCACCCAAACTTCCACCAAAAGCAACAAAGTATGCCTTGTGCGGACGTCTCTCAGCTTTCACATGACAGGAATGGCAAAGGACGGCACATCTCTTGGCACGATTACCAGACGACTTTCGGTGCGAAAGGCGGTGCTGTCATGTGCGCCCTCGTGGTCGGTGATTGAAGTAAGCCCCCAAGTGGACATGACAAAGTCTCCCACTGCCACGAGCCGTTGGATGTCAGCGCGAAGCTACGCTCACGTGTCGCCGGGTCGCGGTTGAGGGCTACATTTGGGGGTTGCTTTTCCGCTCAACGATAGTCAAAGATCCTACTATACGTATTACGCAGTCCTGCAAACCTGCGTCGAAGAGCAATAAACCACAAGGTCGTGAATGTGTTCCATGTAGCGATATATTGGATGAGGTCAAGTCATGGGCAGACCGAGCCGTGATGCCGTCGTGCCGACCATTACCAGTGGGGCCGGTCCATCAAAGACAACCACAGATGACTGTTCAAGAGCGGGACATGAAAACCCGCTTGGTCTGCTGCCCTCATCTTATGGCGACGCTCTACAGCAACGCCAAGGCATAACAACAAACCTCCTTGGATCTTTCCGCCTTTTAGTGCATTTCCACATTGCTCGTATAGCGTGCACTGGCTCAATGCATCCACCGAGTCTGCTATAGTATACCCCTGGTCGCTGTAGCTCGAAATAAGCATTTTGAACCCAAACCTTAAACCATCCTCCTTCCGCCCCTCGCGCACACGGCTCGGTTTTCCACCAGTGGAAATTGATATACAGCCGCAGGAACCCGTCCTCCCTTCACAATTCGCTTGCTCGCATTCCAAAAATACTTCGAATTGCATGGACAAAGCGTCGGTGCTTCACGAAGGATGAAGTAGCTGGGTCTGGACCGAGTCTGCGCGAGCAAGAGCTTCTTGGAGGTGGTCTCGCGGAGTCAGAGTTCAGGGGTCAATTTCATGTCTCCCGCGGCCGACGCGGAGTCCGCTGGATGGGCCTCGCCTCACCGGTCACGAATCACGAATGTCATGAACTCATGATGCCTGCCGGGCGTGCTGTCGAGGCTCCCATGCGTTGTGACATCAAGACAGCAGTCATCGAATTGGCCCCATGGCGGACGGCTGCGACCGACTGACTCCGAGCTCTGCCGAGTCACAAGCAAAGGATCCACAAAGAAGAGACGGGCTGACCGCATCAAGTCGAGTGACACTGTCAACGAGGTCGATTTTCCAATGTCACAGCGATGAGAGCCTAGCGACACGACAGAGTGGAACGTTGCTGTCGGTCCTTGACCGACTTACCATCGGCCTGGATCGATAATATGGTGCTTCCTTACTTGGTCGCTCCATTGCATATTACACCTTGGCGACCTGCCGGCTTTGCTTTACCGCTTTGGTCTACTCGCATCGAAACATCTCGCTGAGCTACCCCGCGCGTGACGAGGCAGCATGTTCCATCCGCAAGGATGTTACAACGCACAATCTGCGGGACATGCCATCAAGGATTGGCCGCATCGGACCGATACTGCAGACGTGCTCGCTTAAGAAGCGATGAAACACTCGCTCGATCACCGCACAGCACAGCTACAAGCGTATCTCGGACGGACAATGATTCGACGACGCCTTGAAGCACATGGATGGATATCAAACGAATGTTTGGTACGTATGAAAGATTATTACATTATGCCGGAGTGTCAAACTATCCTCTCTGCGATATTACAACTTCTTCTGGGTCGGATTGACGAGGCATGCTATGCTTTGGCGGACGATCTCGAGTGTCGGAGTGTATCTTGGTCGTCTTGGTCGAATCTAGTACGAGGTAGGAGGAGAGGAGCTTCCGCCGTAAGAAGATGGTGGAGGAGTGCTGCCGTAGGACGATGGCGGTGGGTTCGTGTTGTACTAATGACATGAGGGTCAGCTGCAGCTCAAACAAGGTGGTTCAATTTAAGCTTAGGACCTGAAGCAAGCGGAGAGACTGTCCCACACCACGCTACAGGGCTTACATCCTTCGATTTACTTACGCTGGGCGGGCTGGAAGATGGTGGTCCCTTCGGCGGCGATGGCTGTCCCTTGGGCGGCGATGGTTGTCCCTTCGGCGGCGATGGTGGGCCGGATGGAGGGTACGATGGAGGGCTCTTAGACGGGGAGTTCGAGGGAGAGTACGGTGGAGGTGAGTTCGGGTTCTGGCGAAGGTGATAAGCGTCAGCTAAGTCTCAGAAATGTTCGCTCCTTGGGCCAAACGCCA
Source organism: Zymoseptoria pseudotritici STIR04_4.3.1 (assembly GCA_000223685.2). Lineage (NCBI taxonomy): Eukaryota > Fungi > Ascomycota > Dothideomycetes > Mycosphaerellales > Mycosphaerellaceae > Zymoseptoria > Zymoseptoria pseudotritici. Next base: position 14,284 of record AFIR01000068.1, read on the forward strand.
ACAAGACATGCTGATGCCAGGCTCGAGAGCTTCCGCCCTTTGATCTACTTACCGATGGAGGAGTGCTGTTGCCGCCGGTAGGTGGCAAACCGCCTCCGTTGCATCCGGGGCACCCGCCGCCGTGAGAAGATCCACCGCCGCTGCCATATCCAGAAGGCACGTCGTGAGAAGATCCACCGCCGCTGCCATATCCAGAAGGCACGCCGGGAGAAGATCCACCGCTGCTGCCATTTCCAGAAGGCACACCATAAGACGATGGTGGAGACGATCCGTGGCTGTAAGACGATGGTGGAGAATATCCGGCTGGCTTCGACCCTCCGTACTGGAAACCGAGATATGGAAGTCAGCGTATGCTCCAGCTATTTCAAGGGATCTGCTTCGGGTCCCATCTCTGTGCCTGGCATACTTGGGTCGACTTACGCTTGATGGGATGCTTCCGTGTCCGTACTGACCAAGGCTTCCTAGAACCTTGTGCAAGAGACCGAGAGTCCGCTTCTCGACGGCCAAGTCTGAGCGATGTCAGCATCCTGCGTGCATTCACCGGACCCCGCTAAAACTCACCAGTCGTAGGCTGAGCGGTGGGCAGAGCGTAGGCCGCCGTGAGGCCGGAAGCCAAGAGAATGGCGGAGTACTTCATCTTGACGATGGAAAGGGGCTCGATGGAAAGGTACCTATGGAAAATGAAAACGATGCGAACGAGGCGATCAGGAGTGGTTTCAGAGAGTGACTGAGGTGAGTGCTGATGAATCGGAGTAGGTCGAGGTATTGGACTTGCAGCCTTCCTTATACTGTACATCAAATCATTATGATCCGCGAAGAACTCATATCATCTAGACTCTCGCTTCGAAGCCTCGTGGTCAATGCTTTGGTCATGCCACGTTCTGAAGCGTGCGTGGCACACGAGATTGACGTGGCGTAGTGCCGCATCGAGGCATTCGCTTCGGGGGAGTCTCCGCGGGCAAGTCTCTTTCGAAATGTCATATACATACGAACGGTGACATGCCCAACGATGGCTTGAACTACACGCCATATGCATCACTGGACGGATACAGCTTCGTCGTCGGCCTCAACAAGAACTGTCCCAAGCCCTCTCGCAATATCCTCCGAAAGCTGCCTTGACGCAGAGATACAGCGCACCACAGCTGCATGGAGGAACATAGCATCCTCGGCCTTATGATACGAGACTAGACGACGGCAAATTCAGCCAGCCTCACGACAGAAACAATAAAGTATGCCTTGCGAGGTCCCTGCTGTGGTTCACGAACACATTTCTCAGCTCAAAGCCTCCCTGCCAAAGCTGTCGAAGGCATCTAAGTTCTGTCAAAATGACTTTTGGCTGTCGCGTGCCTCAGCCCATCAAGCCACCAACTTTGGACTATTCGGGGCGTGATGACAGAACCTTCCGGTGCCATGAGGCCTGTGACCGCCGTCACGAAATTGCCATGGCGTGACTGCAATATGATCAATAGGGCTATTTGCGAGACTTGCGCCGAGCAAACGCGGGCGGCGTCTGGTGTTCACGAACAGTCGGGTCTCACGAACAGGCTATCGACTCCTCCCACGGACGGCAGAACGCAGATTCGAGTCAACAAGAGCAACGATGCGCCGCTTGGTGGTGAGTATGTCCATACAGCGTCGATCTCGAAGTCGTGGGCAGCCCGAGCCGCGATGTCTGCCGCTTGACGAGGAGATCACGAGAAAGAACTAGAACACAGCAGAAGGCAAAAGGACGGAGAATCGGCTTCACAAAGATGCCGCCGACCTCTCAAGGCTGGACCATCGAAGCAAATTCAAATTGACTCGAGCCTTATTGATTCCTCCTAAGAGCCCTCGCCTTTTCGTCCAATTGTACTTCGTTGACAATGCGAGCACTGACCCAATTCATCGACCTAGACGAGCCCCTGGTTTTAGTCGCTGAAAATAAGCATTGCAAGGCAAAACTCAAACGTCTCCGCCTTTCAGCTGACACGGCTTGCAGCCGAATTTGTGGAGATTATTGACAGCCACGAGAGTCAGGCCACTGGTCGCCTGATGGCTTCGATGACAGGTCGACTCGGTCGAAGGAGCATTGATGCTTGAGCCAAGCAGGTCTCGACCGAGCTCATGCGAGCAACAATATGATGATCGACAAGAATACATCCAGTGCCGAGCTGAAGGTTTGATGTAAGGTGGGGGCTGTTTTATAACTTCCTAATCCGTCACTAGATCCAGGCTTGCGGACTGCGTACACGGGGGATCTAGCATCATCCACCTGTGCAAATGGGGTCGGAATCTCGGCTAGGCGATGCTGCAACTCACTGACTCTGAGCTCCCCCAGCAGTGACCTGCAACACCCGACCTTCATCGTCCCATGGTTCCATCGTCGATGGAACCCAGGGCTTCCTACTTCACCGCACTCCACCCTTTGCTATCTTTACCTCCATCGACCATTACACTGCCCGTGGTTGACCCACCATCCCTCACCGCCTGCTCACAGGCCGTCCGAAACACCTCAATGAATCTCCTCACATCCTCATAGGTGTTGTAAAGTGGAGCCGGCGCGACACGAATAACGTCCGGCTTCCTCTCGTCTACCACAACAGCATGTTCCTCGAGGACCGCCATGACTGTATCAAGCAATCCTGGCTGCAGCATGACCGATAGCTGCGCACCTCGTTGGCTCGAGTCGCGCGGTGTGATAATGTGGAACAGTTGTCGGCCCAATGCTGCTTGCTGGTCTTGCAGGAGCAGATCTAGAAGCTTTTCGAGGTAGCCTGTGAGTTTGAGACTCTTCTCCCGCAGTGCCGACATCGACGTCTGCTTGAACACATCCAAACTTGCACGTACGGCTGTGCAGTCCGCGACTGACGGATTTGAGACTTGGAAGCCGGCAGCGCCTGGGATGGGTTCAAACTTGTTGTCCATGGTGAATCTGCTCGACTTTTGGGAGCCCCACCAGCCAGAAAGTCGCGGTCGGTACTCGAGTGAAGTATTGCCATTCGTCGTTACACTCTCCACCTTGCTGTGACGCCCGTGTACGAAGCAGCCGCCGATGCTGCCAGGTCCGCTGTTCAGGTATTTGTATGTACACCAGGCCGCAAAGTCAACATTCCAGTCATGGAGCTGTAGCGGCACGTTGCCAGCAGCGTGAGCGAGATCCCAGCCGACAACGACTCGTTCTGGCTCAAGCAGAATCATGGAGCTATCCGGATCGTGGCCTTGGAAGCGAATCTGTGACTCCACGACAAAATGATCCGACGGGAATGCTCTCCCTTCAAGCAGGATCTTGTTGCGAGCTTTGCTGGGCTGATAGAAGCTGCACATCAACAGATGCAGATTTGCCGTTAGAGTCTGCATCACCGCCACTTCTTCCGCATGAGCGCCGACCACATTGGCCATATCCAGGCGTAGATCATCGTCCGCGTGAAGCCAGGGAGGAAGATGTGTGTTTGAGACTTCTTTGAAATGCCCAAAGACGCCCTTCTGGCGCCAGATCTTCAGGTATTCCTCGAAATACTTGGCGGTCAACTGTGGTTGAAGTCCGAGCGAGTTCCCACACAGATACGTCGATGGCTCATTAGAGGTCCCGATCAGACTGTCCGCGACGGTCGATCGACTCAGATCTGATTTGCTTGGTATAACGAAGTGTTCTCGAAATCTCCATAGCGGGCATTGCTCATCCTGGGTCTTTGCGTACGCTTGCGAGAAGATCTCCGAGGTATCCATGGCTGCGACTTGAGAGCAGATGACCACTCCGAGTGGCTGACGTTGCCTTGCGAAGTCAAGTGAATGAGATCAGCTGCTTGGAAGCGCGAGAATGAAGACGATCAGAGGTGAGACTGGAAGCTGCGTGATTCCCTACCTGATCAGTCCATTGAGCTTGACGCCGCGAGATTTGACTGCTCAACTACCTTGACCGATTTGATAGAGGCTTGTTCAAGTCGAATGACAGTATGCGATCTTGTGCATGTCGATGACAATAATCACGGAGTAAGGTAGTTCGACGTCAACGTCAAGACTTCCAACCAAGTCAGAATACGGGGAGGGAAGATCGTCGCGGGTCGATCAGCCGAGCTCTCAGTCGGCACGTCACGGGCGCCTGAGCTATAAGACATCCACAACAACATCCTACGACCACTCTATTCTTCCTCTTCTTCCTGTCGTCGACCGTAATCTCCTGCTCTGCACCAACCCCACCACCGCAGTTGCGCCAGCACAATACAAAGCTGCTGGCGCGGGAATTGATGTCGATATCAGTATACATTGGACACAACGGCCGTTGTCTTGTCCTCGACCCAAGCGAGACCAGCAGCCTCGACGCCGTTCGATCGTGGATCGCCTCGCAGACGAACATCTCGCCTCGGAGCCAGATTCTCCTCACATCGCAGGGGAAGCAAGTCCGCAATCAGACGCTTTTGACGGAGAACGAGCTATTCGTGTTCGATTCCGGCTGGTTGAATGGGAAGAAGGCGCCTACAGCTGCCAAAGATGGATCAGAGAGCGCAGAGAGTGAGGACTTCGTGCCAGGGGTAGCACCGGACACTATCAGCAATCAGAACGATCTCCAGTCATGGCAGAACCTTTTCCGATTACGCAAGAGCTGGGCAGCCGACCTGCTCGAAGGCTGTGCAGCTCGCGCAACACTGGCCGAGCAATACAAAGCAGAGCAATCTGTCATCGAGAGGAGCTTGGGAGTTGCAGTGGCTAGCTTGCAACAACATATCAAAACTGGGGAGAAGCAATACGCGCAGAGTGCCGTATGGTCCAGCGAGCTGTTGCAGGATCAACAAGCGCATACCGAGAAATGGGAGCAGAACTTGGGCAGTTTGCGCAGTATTCCCGCGCGATCAGAGTTCGCTCGATTTATCCCTCCAATGGCGCCCATATCAGGCTCTCGTCGCAACTCGCAGCAATACATTGCCACGCTGCAAGGCTTCGTCGATGTCGTTACAGTGAAGCAGGCTGCCGGTGCCGCCAAGTCTCTCGTCAACGATCTCGCCAACAGAATAGACAAGGTTCGCGAGGATCTCACATCCGCTGCGGAGAGTAGCAATGAGCTTCTGCGAGCCGTAGACCAAATCAACAACCGTTCTCTCGCTGATAGTACCTCAGAGCCGGCACAGCTGGTGAAAGAGATCGAGATGGTCGTCAAGAAAATGGCTTCTGACCTCGAACACGTCCAATCGCTCTCGCAGACCGCACCCGCCCTGTCGCAAGCATCGAAGATGGCTCTCTTGCATACACGCAACTACCTACCGAACCTGAGCGACTATTGCAACGAGATGAACGAGCTGGTCCAACGGACACGAGAACAAAGAGCGAGTGCAGTTGACATAACTTGGGAACACATGCGGACTCTTTCTGCCATCGAGTCCCGACTTGCGAAGCTGTATCAGGATATCAAAGAGCTGGACGTTCCTGCAGATGAACAACAACCATTCATGACCTTGAGCATAGTGTCACGACTGCCTTCTGTATACGGTCAACTTCTTGTGGAGTCGATCAGGCGTCGCGAGTGGGTTGCAAAGATGAAGCGAGATTGTGGGACACTACAGGAGGAGGTTGCAGCCTACCAGGACGAAGAAGACAAACGGCGCAAGAAGTGGATACGTAACGTTGAAGATGTTGTCAGTCCGGTCGCATTTCAGACCAGGCCTCTGGGAATTGAGCTGAGCTTGAAGAACGAAGGTGGCAGCTGGCCAATGGTGACACGGGAGGAAGTTGCGGAGTATTTGAGCACACTTCTCGAAGTCTACGGTCCGGGTCCAGTCACAGAGGAACTCGAACAAGCCATCAAGGATCTGGACAAGCCAACGCGGCGGCAGGTCAAACATGCCAAAGCTTTCAAGAATGGCAGCATGCACGAGGCAGCTTTTGGCGACACCTCATTGATGCTTCGAGGTGATGAGCAGGGCAAAGCTTTGCGAGAAGCCAACACCCGATTGGAGGAAGACTTGAGAGCCCAGAAGAGTCGTGTTCGCAAGCTCGAAGATCTTCTTCATCGTCAAAGCCAGATCAGCCGAGCCAGCACTGGGGATATCTTCACACCAAGTAGCGAGGGCCCATTCTCGCAGAGGATAGCAACACCTCCCATTGGCGCAATGCAATATCCCGGCGAGACATCTCGACCCGGATCTCTCAGTCAACGCAGAGGCTCCATTGCTCAAGCTCCAGGCGCCGAGGAGAGACGACTTGCTAAGCGCGTTGTCGACCTTGAAGCAGAGTTGCAGACTTTGAAAGATGCCGCGACGGTTCGAAAGAGCTCCGATGCTGAAACCCAGAAGCAGATGGAGGAGGCAATGTCCACTAAGAGAGACCTCATGGAAAACATGGAAGCTCAGCAGCGAGAATTTGCTACCGAGCGGATGAACCTGGAAAAGGACCTTCGCGAAGCCAGATACAAGATCGAAGAAGCCGAGAATGAGATTGAGCGCGCTGACGAGGAGATGACGAGGCTGAAAGAAGATGCTTCAGGTCACGCTTCACGGGCGGCGACAGAACAGGACGCCAGAACCTCGATTGAGAAGAAGTACGATCAAGCTGAGAAATCGAGAGCAAATGCAGAGGAGGAGTTGCGGAGGCTGCAAAGTGCACAAGAGCAGAAGCGTGAGGTGGAGTCAGAACAGCTGCAATCACTTGCAGCAGCACACTCAAATCTCGCTCCGGATGCTGTGACTCCGGACGGCTTGGTTGCTTTAGCTGCTGCAGTCGAGGAACTGTCACGGAGATCTGCTGCCCACGCAAAAGATCTCGAAGAAGCGATCAGCTTCGCAAAGTCTGAAAATGAGTCCCTTTCGTCTACACACGAGCGATCAAAGACCGACTTCGCGACTCTTACCCAGAATCACACCGAGACTGAAGATCAACTTCGACAAACCGAGGAGAAGCTGGCAGCGGCAGAGGCAAAGAGCAAATCTCTGGAGGAAGAACTCAGTCTGGAGCAAGAGCAACTTCGCCTGCTTCGCAGCAAATTTGCGGAAGGCGAGACTGGTTCCGAGGTCTTGAGACAACGAGTGACCGAGGAAGAGGAGCGGGCTGGCAAACTGTCCTCTGAGCTTGCGGAAGCACAATCGCACATCTCCAGTCTCGACGTCGAGCTCATACGTCTCCAGAAGATGCAGAGGCAACATGCATCCGCTGCCGACACATCCTCGGAGAGATTAGCCAAGCGTGCAGAGCGCGCGAAAGAGGTCTCGCAGAAGTTGTACGTGCAGAACCTTCGTCTAAGCAGGCTGCTCGAGCGCTTAGGCTTAATGGTGGCGTATCAGAACGACTCTATGGTCGTGGAGCGTGCCTCGAAGATGGCTGCTAGCACCAGCATCATGGATCCTCACGCTCAAATGAGTCGCACAGCGTCGGCTGTTCAGTCACCACCTCCGACCAGGAAGTCTTCCGCCGCCGATAATGAAGCTCCGACAGATCTTAGACTTCTCCATTGGCCAGATGCAACGACCGCGGAAGACGAGGCCAATCAGTTCGAGGCATTCGTCAACCACATCTCTCGCTTCGACTTGGATGTATTTTCCGAAGCGGTGACGAAGCGAGTTAAGGACTTTGAATACACCGCGAAGAAATACAGCAAAGAGTCAAAGGAGTCCACGAAACGAGCCGACGCTTACAAAGACCGCGCGGTCAAGCTGAGGAACGAGGCGCATTCCAAGATCGCCGTGCGAGACTTCAAAGAGGGTGATATGGCACTCTTCCTTCCCACACGAGGTGGACAGGTCAAAGGTGCTTGGGCTGCGTTCAACATCGGCTGTCCGCACTACTTCCTTGCAGAACGCGATGGCATGCGGCTGGGTACTCGCGACTTCATCGTAGCCCGCATCCAGAGAGTGGAGCAGAAAATCGTCGACCTTAGCGGTCAACGCACAACATCAGGATCACATCTCCCAGCCGATGGTCGAAGCATCGAAACCCAAGCGAGTGAATCTTTACAAATCGAAGACGACAATCCCTTTGATCTCTCCGACGGTCTGACATGGTGGATGGTCCACGCCGTCGAGGAACGCGGAGCCGGCGCCGCTCCCACCACTCCCGGTCTGGGCAAAAGTACCGTCAGCACCGCGACTGTGGACGCCAAAGGCAGCATCCGCATCAAACCTCGTAGCAAAGGCGACGACGCTAGCAAGCATCTTAACAAGAGCTTGGATAGTCGTCGCAGCAGCACTACCTCCAAGAAGGGCGTGTCCGCGCTCGCGAGTCCGCCGGCTGCATCACTCACGCCTACGAACCTCGATGGTGCGCGCTCTCGCTCCGAAAGTCAAAGTTCCAACCTCAATCAGCCTCCGACCGTCGCCACGCTTCGTCCGATGCCCATGCCAGCAGGTTCGGGCCTCGGAATATCCGATCCCATCACCTCTTCCGCCTATACATCTCCCTCTTCCGACACCAACAACAATAACCCTCAGGCCTACGAACAGGTGCGCAACGACCTCCTCTGGGGACCATGACGCCATGACCACCATCTCCCAACCTCAACCCGAACCACCAATTCTAACAACCCCCTCACAGACTCGTCGAGCGTCCCACACTCCCGTTCCTCCTATGCCCAATCAACAAGATCAAGACCATCCAACCACAACCCAGCATGCGACGGGAGTGCAAACACCCACCAAGAAACCACCAAGTACCCGCTCCAAGTCGCCTTCCAAGTCCGTCCGCTCTCTCCAACGACATCTTGAGCCTCCTGCTGGTAGTAGCGCAGGGGGAGGTGGTGCAGGAGGAGGAAGTCGACCACAATCACCTGCGAAGACATCGACGAAAGTCTCGCCGACGAAGAACAAATCTGCGCCTGCTGGGGCGAGCTCGTCGGGATGGGAGAGTTTGTGGTCGGCGGAGTTTTCGGTTACGAGTCCGACGAAGGAGAAGAAGAAGGGTGAGAATTGAGGGGATGGATGGCGGGATTTGAACATTTAGCGACGGTATTGGGTGGACCTATTTAGCCTAGGAGATCAAGCGACAGAGGGTAGTCACAGAGTCAACTGTACTATGAGCAAAGTCGTCATGCTGAACTTTTCAATCATTTCATGTTTACCATGTTGGCGTTCAAAGTAAAATATGCTATCTACACATGCTCTTGTCGTAACTTCATCCGCTACACTTGCTTTTCGTTACGCCATAGGGAACATCACTACCCTATCAAGATCAACCAAGACACTCAAGTCTTGACATCAGGCTCAACGCGGCCAATGAACTCCTGCAGCTTCAACAGCTCCACAGCCATCTTGACATTGTCCTTCAAGTAGTCCTGCGCATCCAGACCATAAGTCTTCTCATCCGTCTCGTGCTTCTCAATGTACAGACGAATCGTAGCGCCAGAGCTGCCCGTGCCCGACAATCGCACGACAATACGGCTGCCATCGTCGAACTTGACGTAGATGCCCTGGTTCTTGCTGACGCTGCCGTCGAGGTCGGTGTAGCTGAAGTCGTCCGCCTCGATGACCTTGCGGCCAGCGATGGATGAACCAACGAATGAGTCGCGCTTCGTGGTGATGAGCTCCTTCATGTGTGCGGTCATCTTGTTGGCGCCTTCGCTTTCACAACCCTCGTAATCGTAGCGGGTGAAGAAAGTTCGGCCGTAGATTTGCCAGAAATCGTGCTGAATGCTCTTAATGCTGGGTGTGGTGCCGGTTTGCTGGCCAACTCCGGCGATGATGTTGAGCCATGCAACGACGGCCCAGAGGCCGTCCTTTTCGCGGATGTGGTTGGAACCTGTGCCGAATGACTCCTCTCCGCAAATGTTCATCTTGTCCGAGTCGAAGAGACCGCAGAAGAACTTCCATCCCGTTGGCACTTCGTAGCTTTCGAGGCCCTTCTTCTTGGCGACGAGATCGACGGCACCAGATGTTGGCATAGATCGAGCCAGACCATAGACGCCTTGCTTCTTGAAGTATGGAATGAGGTCGGCGTGGTGTGCGATGATGGCGAGCGAGTCACCGGGCGAGACGAACGAGTTGGCACCGTAGATCATGTTGCGGTCACCATCACCGTCAGATGCCGCTCCAAAGTGGATGCCTTCCCGGTCAACACGCTCGACCAGCGAGTGTGCGTAGACGAGGTTGGGATCTGGGTGGTGTCCACCAAAGTCTGGCAGTGGTTTGCAGTTCTGTGTGCTTCCCTTCACTCCAAGCTCTTTCTCGAAGATGTCCACGCCGTAGTTGCCAGTCACACCGCTGAGGCCGTCGAAGAGGATCTTGAAGTCTTGATGTTGCTTGAGGAAGTTCTTGATCAGGTCGAAGTCGAAGATGTCTTTGAGCATGTTGACGTAGTCGGTGGTGCTGTGCACAATCTCGACCTCGAGTGGTCCATATGTCTTAGTGCCAATGGTGGAAAGGTCGATGTCGGGAATGTCGGCGATCTTGTAGGATTTGAGAGTTTTCGAGGTTTCGTAGATCTTATTCGTGACGCTCTCAGGTGCCGGAGCTCCGTTCGCAAGATTGTACTTGATGCCGAAGTCTTCAGTGGGACCGCCAGGGTTGTGAGAGGCAGTGAGGAGGATTCCACCCGTGGCCTTCTTGATGCGGATCAAGTGGCTGGCGGCGGGTGTTGACATGATGCCATCTTGACCGATCAAGAGCTTCTTGACACCGTATGCGGCACCGATCTTTGCGATCACTTGGGTGATCTCTGGATTCCAGTAGCGGCCATCACCGCCAATGACAAGGTACGAGTCCTTGACGCCTTCGGGGATGGAGAGGAGGATGGAGGCGACGAAAGCTTCGCTGTAGTGATCTTGCTGGAAGACCTTGACCTTCTTGCGGAGACCAGAACTGTGGGAGTGAGATTGTGGTTAGCAGTGGCATACCATGGTAGTGATCAAGGCTATAGTACTCACGTTCCTGGCTTCTGGTCCTGGAAAGGCGTGAATGAGACTTCTTTGACGGACATGATGTGTGTAGTGAGGGAGATTGGTATGAGGAGGAGTGTAAGGTAGTGAGAGGGAGGAAGAAGTCGAAGAAGAATTATTCCGTGTCAACTTCTTCGTGCAGCAATGGCAGTGACGCCGATCTTTCCCGCCGGGGCGTCGACCTCACACGAAGCCTCACCCCACCAACACTTTCTCCAGACCCTGGAACGGAATCTCATCAATAGCGGGGTGCCCTCAACGTCAGCCCTGGCCTGCCACCAATCATGGCGCTCGGAACAACTCCGAGTTGCATAACGATTAAGCCGCTTGAGATTCTGCGTTGGAGTTGTGGCGAATTGTCGATGTGAGACGAGGTCATGTTGTGGTGATATTCATCGTCTGAACGAGGCTATCTTGACTTGCACGCCTTGTCCATGATCTGGACAGCAGGAGACGGTATACGCTGGTCGTCATGGCCGGACCAGGACTGCATCCTGTTGCAACACCAGCTAGCTAATGCACTTCGCCCATCGACCTTGACCCTTGTCTTCGAGTGGACCTTTGACCAACACTATCCCGCTAAGGGAGATCTGATCTCGTTCAACCATATTGGCAACTCGGGCCTTCGTAGACGCTGGACATGGCTTGCTCCTCGCTCGATTGCTTTCGACTGAAAGGACTTCGAGCTTCGTTGACCTTTGAATTGCCTTGACCTCGATCTGGCAGTCCGGCCTCTTGCTCAAGGCCTGTCGATCGGAGGCATGTCGGTGTTCACATTGGCTGCATCTGCTCTCCGTCCACAAGAGTTGACGGCCGTACGTTTGCCGTGGGTCTCTGGCATCGTCTTCGCAACGAAGAATCGCGTCAACGATGATTTGACTGCAGCCGCGATGAAGGTTGTCTGAAGCAGTCCTCGTTCAGATGCTCTGTGATCGAACGTCATACTTTCAGCACCAGCCATCAAGCAGCAATATCAAAACTCGTCCCACACCCACAACTACTCTTCGCCCCCGGAATCCCCGTCACTTTAAACTGACTCCCAATCAACTCCATCGTATAATCCACACTACTCCCCTTCAACAGCTCCAAACTCGGCTCATCCATCACCACCTTCGCCTTGTACGTGCCTCCGTCCTTCGTATTCGCCACCTCTTCATTCTCAAACACCGTGTCCTCCTCCGCGTCCGCTTCTTTCGTACTCGTCAGACTCATGAGGTATTGGAAACCGTGACACCCGCCGGATTCGACGGCGACGCGGAGCGCGAGGTCGGGGTTGGCGTCTGTTTCGGCGATGGCTTGGAGGCGGTGCGCGGCGCGGGGGGTGATGTTTATGAGCATTTCTGTGCCGGTGTCGTCTTTGCGGGGGTTGAGGATTGTGCGGGCGTGGCGGGTGGGTGTGGTGGTGAGGGTTCTACATTGTGGAGGGCGAAGGGTACGGACAACAGTTCGACTTCGGACTGAGGGTGTATGGCTGGGTCGCTGTCGCCATGACGGTGCTAGAAAGTCGAGATAGAGTGGCGCTGCAGCGTGGAAGTTGCACCGTGGGATGGTCGTCGATCCTGTGCACACGAATGCGGCTTTGCTGGTCGTGGATGAAGTTCTGAGTGCTCGTAGACTCGTTCGAGCAATACTGGGAGCTGACATGGTGATGCGTGGAGATTGTTGTAGAGGATGGGAATATATTTAGAGAGAGCTGGCAGGCGGGCATTTGGTCATCATCAGGCGGCCGGATGAGTAAGCGGTCTTCTTCACATGCAAAATGCAAACATTGGAAGGCATGTATACGATCAAGTCGAACACTCTAGATCATTATAACAATATCTTTTTGGCATTATGTACTCAATACTCGGTGATCCGCTCAATCGTCGCGACATCTCCAATTCTCTGCCACCCTCCAACCCAGCGGTCGTTCTGTGATGATACCGTCCACAACTCTTTCTGCCTATCCATGTAAGGAGCGTTTGCCGTCTGACGGTCTTCCAAGTCATAATATTTGTCTTCCCAAACTCCTGCGCAATGCTGTACACCCATAATAATAAATCGTGCATCATCTCCTTTCGACTACCACAACCCCGCAACTCCCGTGAACCAGCCAAAACTGAGTACGGTCAAACCTGCCATACCGCAAAGTGCAAGAATGGTCTGCTTCTCAAACGTCGACAAAGCGCCACTGCAAGTTGCGCAGACATAGTCGGCGATGGGAGTGTAAGGCTGAGGCGAGTACATTCCAAACACAAACTGCTTGTTCACGCCCAGGTACCCGGCCTTTGGAGTCTGGCTGATGTCTCCAGCAGCATCGTAGATGATGAGAGTGTATTTATCGGTGAGCAGGGGCTCAGTGGCGCTCGCTTGGAATTCGCCGGTGTCCCAGACAAGTGTTTGCGTCTCTGAGACCGTCAAGTTCTCCGCGATGGTATACAGCTTGTCCTTCCCTGCGATCGTTGCCAACACATCGATTGCAGAGGGCGTGGCGGAGAGCGAGGTGTAATTCCAGGCGAACGTGACATGATCCTTGATCTTGTAGTATTGTGAGGTGAGCGCATTGGGTGTGATCATGGATACGCCGCCGGCCGGCAATCGAGGATCGTATGCGGTTGTCTCTGTGCCGTTTTTATTGCCGCCTGATCCTGTCCGTGTTCCTGTCTGCCTCGCAGGACCCGATCCTGTTGTTCTCCGAGTGTCGGTCGAGTCGCCAGTCTCTGTTGCCGTCGCCTCCGCATCGTCTCCAGTGATGCTGGCTGTTTGATCACTCCCCGTCTCTTCAGAATTGTTTTCGTCCGTGGAAGTGGCAGTGTTACCCTGAACTCCAGTGTACGACAAGTCGAACTTTTCCTGTCGTTTCTCCACGTGCGCCAGGTCATTATATATTTGTTCGATTTGTCCCCATCCTTTCGGCCACGCAGAACAAGCAGTCGAGAATAGGAGCACGGAGGCGAGGACGTCCGAGGGCCGCATGGCGATGATGTGCAGATGAAGGGATGCTCAGAGGCAAGGATTTGGATGCCGATGAATGCGCTCAATAGAGCCGTTGGGTATATACCAAAGTGGCGCAATGCTGATGATGGACTCGAAAAGCTGATGCGTCCCTCTGTGCTTGCTCGCCGAGATTCCCAACGCTCGGGAGACGGCTTGAACGGACCGCTTGCCTGTTGGAAGCCGGACGATGTAGCGAGTGACAGAAGTGTGATGCCAGAGAACGTGTTTAGCCAGGTAAGAGTAGCGAATGTATTTGGTCTGTGACCGATGGTCGTTTGGGAAGCGTGCGTGGTCAGTGTTTGTGAAGAAGAACGGAGGCGTACGACGAACTCCACCAAAATCCGCCCCTGCAACCCTGCTTGAACTCTATCTTTAGTTTTAAGCGCAGCTCCCGTCAGCGGAGCAACAAACTCTATTGTGTCGCCTCTTGTCCGACGTATCCTACACAATTCGACCATATTGCGGCGTAGATCATTCGCTCTTGCGTTGCTACAATGTTGAACGGTTTCTCTTTCTAGTATATCAGTCTACATCGCAATCGCCCGGTTTACCGCGATGCATAGTAGCATCGTCTCGTGGAGGAGAGATCGACGCTAACCATTCGTAGCGCGATTCCGATCGGGCTCAGCCTGCTGCTGGTACAGCTCTTGGTTGTTTGTAGTCACGGACCAAGAACCTACAGCATATCATCAGGACGCTGCACATCTTGACAGAGAGTTCTGGTCGCTTGCTCGACCTCAAGACCACGACACGGGATTGTGACCTGCTCCACTCATTGACTGGCCACTTATTCTCCGTGATCATATCCTCGGCACATCTCCAATGGCGAGCCGTTTCTCCAAACTGGCGGACGAGTTGATCCTAGCCATCGTGGACCATCTCGATGCACCGGATGTCCTGCGACTCCGCACGACTAGCAAAAGGCTGGCAGATGTAGCCGATGGGCCGCTGCAAATCCGCCGACATAGACTGTATCTCCACCCTATCAGCGTCTACCATGCCATTCAAGTCTGCTCAGACCCAACCTGGTCGAAAGGAATCACGGAGGTAGTGATTCTAGGAGATTCGCAACCGACGATGGAGACCAGGGAGGTCATCCACTTCCCTGACTTCATGCTCGACTATCATCCCTGGTCTCAGTTTCCTCCAACCTCAGACGGCGAACGCGTGCTAGACTATTCCGAGCTCGTAGAAGCACAATCCAACACTTTCGAGCAAAACTACGCGTCTCTTGTCGAAGCCATTGCTAGCCTACCCCAACTGCGGACGATCAGGTATGCCGGGACTGTGACCGAGCCTGGGTTCTGCGGGGTCTCCACACCGTCAATCCTGGCCCATGCAAAGCAACGAGATCTCTGGCGGAACTCATTTGGCAGCGAGGGCCAGCCTCAATTGCGATGGGCACTTCGTACAGTCTGGTGGTCAGATGTTGAGGTGTTGACGGGGATCATGGCTGCGTTGCCATCCAAGTTTGAACAAGTCGACATACAACAGCCGATGCCCGCCGTGAAGCGTTACTCAACGACTCAAGTCGACCGCGCTGGAACTGTGGGATGTCGACAAGATGCAGCGTTCAGAACATCGAAACTCGGTGAATGCGTCACAAACCTCAGTGTCACTGTCCCAGGTCAACACGGTTGGAAGATATTCCTGCAGCATCTCACGTCTGAGATGACCAATCTTCAAGATCTGACGATCAACATCACGTCGAGGATCGACGAGCATAGCCCGCCGTTCAGTCAAACATCAGTGACCAATAGGCATCAGATATTGTGGGAAGAAGAGGGGTCAAGAACTCGCCGCTTCAACCCCGACCGACTTGCCTGGTCCGCCGAGCTGCACAGTCTGACGATTCGATGCACATCGAGCTTCCCGTATAGCATTCGCGCCAAGGATGTGATTCGGTGCTTGAGACGGTTCAAGCAGACCTTGCAAAAGGTTGACATCTCCAATGTCATCCTGTACTCCACTGAAGAGCCCGATCAGGGGCCCATTGGTACACGGCAGGCCACCAAGGATGTCGTCGGGTGTTTGAGAACGATGGACGATCTGCGCAGTGCACGTCTTGTTGTACCGCGTGCGGGATGTGCTCCTGAATGTTCAGCTCATTTGACGAACCATCATCTCGCGCAGTGTTTCCTCTGGCCTGTAGAAGCGGCTTTTATTGGTGCTGAGGTATGTTGTTTAAAGTCGATCGTAATCCGTTCATCCTGACTGTTCGCAGGTTTTTGAGCAACTGGCAAGGGATCTGGATGTTCCTCAAGGTGATGTTAGCTGGGACTTTGCGGCCAATGTTTGCAATTCAGTATAGAATGCCGACATGGATGAAGGTCCTTGATGGTCACGGCGTTTCGGGTCCGAAAGTAATCGGACAAGGGTTCGTTATGCCATCGATACGAGGGAACATCTGCTCGCAACAAGCAGCTCATGATAACGAAATGGAATGTCCAACATGCTGCCGAGCAGACATGTATCTTTGACCTGTATTGGGAGTGGAAGAGGAATATTTGATGTTGCCGCTCGAGGTGAGCTCGCCGATTTGCTAGCGTGAGTGAGAGATGCCGTTCCGGCGTTGCCTCCGTTTCCCAGCCTCCTTCACCCGTTCCTCGACCGACCACCTCTACACGTTCCACGACCAGCCACCATTTCAACAAGAGATGGATACTGCACGAAATATAGACATGGGGCCTTGTAAAGGTCCCAACCTGGATTGCTCTTCTGCACTCGCTGCACAACTCCACACCCAGCATCCGCCATAGCCAACAGTTCACCGACCACGAGCCAAAGCTGCTTCCCGATCGACTGGCAAACTACGAGCCATTGATCTGTCGAAGAGAGAGCTTCGACAGAACACTCTACGGAGCAAGCGCTCACAATGCGCTACTCGCTCTCCTCCATCCTCATTGCGACGGCGCAATTCGCAATCACTGCGAAGGCGCTCCCGAAGCCCGCAATCCTTCGCAGGGCAACATACTCAGTTGTTGATGTCGGTGGACCAGCGTCTCAGACCTTCGCGCCATTGCCCTATGAGACAGTAGTCTACACGAAGCCCCCGAAGTCCGACGCTGCGACGATTTCAGCTATTGTGCCAGCGACGCCGTCGGTCGTTTCTCCCGCCAGCACATCAACCAGCGATGCAACCTCGCTTGAGATAACGCTGTCGACGGCACCCTCGACGATTCCTGTTCCTGCGCCAGTGCCAGTGACGGAGCCCGCGGCGAATCCACAGACAGCACCTTCTGGGATATCTTCAACAAGCCCTTCAACGACCTCGGCGACAAGTTCTTCGATCGACTCGTCCACCACCTCGTCGACCACCTCGTCGCTCACGTCTTCAACGACCACAACGCAGACTTCTTCGACGATCTCTCCAACGGCCACTTCAACTTCCTCCTCGAATATTTCGACCGAAACTTCGACGACACCCCCGTCGACCACGTCGACCACCTCTTCGTTCGTCTTTCCGATCACCACTTCGACCAGAAATTCGACCACCGCTTCGACCACCGCTTCGACCACAAGAGCTTTGACGGCATTTGCAACTATAACTGCGAATAATACTACAACGTCGCTCTTCACGCCATCAACAACGAGTGCGACAATGTCTCTTGCAACAACAACATGGTGGACCGAGGCCTCGACCACGCAGGCTTCGACGGTGGAGACTACAAGTAAGACTTCAATCGCCTGGAGCAGTTCGTGGAACGCGACAAGAACATCAACCACAACTGGGACGTCATCGTCCGCAACAACAATGGAAACAAGTTCGGTGACGCAAGAGGCGGCCACAACACGATACGATACACCGCTACCAAGCTCCACGAGTATTGCATGGTGGAACGCTCCCAACATGGGCGTCGATCCGGCTTTGGTCACGTCGCAGTCCAGCGCGACAACTACCACAACTCATGGCGCATTCGCAACGCTTACTGCGCCGTGGAATTCCACCCTCGCTCGGACTTCAGCACCAACCCTGGCGCCTGTTCAGTTGGGTATGGCGGAATGGTAGAGCAATCTTCACAGGCGTACGCCGGAGACCTCATTTGGGTGCTTGATGAGCTATACTTTTTGTGATTTAATGGGACATGAGCATGATCCGAGCGGAACCGATGGCAGCGAAATGTGCATGGATGGAGAAACGGAACCGCTCTGCTAGTGCAGCCAAAGAGCGGGTAATGACAATCATATAGACACTTATAGATGTATTGCATATTCGGATGAACACCACCTTGTGTTTCTTTGTGCCTTTTTGGCTTGTGATCGTGCCTGCCTCAGGCCTTCCTCAAGTGGGAGGATCGACAAGCCCTCCACGCGGAGCAGCTGGCGTAAGGTCCGACCAACCTGACTACCCATCCACCAATCCCGCTCTGAACCATTGCACGCAGCATGCGAACCCGGATCTCGAGATCTCCCTTGACAGCTTAAAGTCGCTGTTGCATTTCCAGTCCTTCAGACGGCCCTCCCAATGGACGACTCGACATCACCTCCGCCGGTCGAGGACCAGGCCAGACTGCTGGAGGATGCCTTGACTGTCGTCCGACAGCAGGCTGTGCAGATGCGTCGATGTCTGGAGTCTCCGGGCAAGCTGATGGACGCGCTGAAGTGCAGGTAGGGGATCTCGAACTTCTTCAGGAACGAATGATCGCGCTGACATGTAACCAGCTCCACGCTCGTATCAGAGCTGCGAACAAGCAGCCTAGGCCCCAAACAATACTACGAGCTCTACATGTCCATCTTCGATGCTCTACGACACCTCTCCGTATACCTCCGCGAATCGCATCCGACCAACCACCTCGCCGACCTCTACGAACTGGTACAATACGCAGGCAACATCGTGCCTAGATTGTACCTTATGATCACCGTCGGAACTGTGTACATGGGCATTGAAGATGCGCCGGTCAAGGAGATAATGAAGGACATGATGGAGATGAGTCGCGGTGTACAGCATCCAGTGCGAGGGCTATTCTTGCGATACTTCCTCAGCGGACAGGCGAGGGATTCGCTCCCTGAAGGAAGTGGAGATGGACCGGAAGGAAACCTACAGGACAGCATCAGTTTCATACTGACCAATTTCGTGGAGATGAACAAGTTGTGGGTCAGGCTACAGCACCAAGGCCATTCAAGAGAAAGGGACCAGCGGACGAAGGAAAGGCAGGAGCTACAATTGCTGGTTGGCAGCAATCTGGTCCGGCTCAGCCAGCTTGTCGATTTGGACAGCTACAAGAACGTCATTCTGCAGCCGTTGTTGGAGCAGGTCGTGCAGTGTCGGGATGTGCTGGCGCAGGAGTATCTTCTGGAGGTCATCACGCAGGTCTTCCCGGACGAGTTCCACCTTCATACTCTGGACGAATTACTGGCAGCAACAGCACGGCTGAATCCGAACGTGAATGTGAAAGCGATTGTGATTGGACTTATGGATCGGCTTTCTGCATTTGCGACGAGGGAAGCGAAAACGAAGACTGCCGAGGAGAGACAGAAGATCGAAGAGGAGTCAGTGACGGCGTTACTGGAGAAATTGCAGGTCTCAAAAGACGCCGCAGAGAACGATTCAACAGCAAAATCAACAGAGAACGGCGAAGAGGCAACGAATGGCGAGTCCGAAGCTGCGGAACACGATGCCACAGCTACGGAATCGACCAAGGAGCCAGCAGAATCGGCAGAGTCGGCGAAAGAGGATGGTAATGCCGATACGCAAACGAACGGCAGCTCGGAGAAGCTCAAGGGCATACCGACCAACGTCAAGCTGTTCGAGGTCTTTTACGAACAGGTTGTGCATCTTGTCACAGTACAGAGATTGCCCATCCAGGACATCACGGCGTTGCTGGTATCACTCGTCAACTTGGCTATCAACATCTACCCGGAGCGATTGGACTACGTCGACCAGGTTCTTTTGTATGCCAGCAAAGAAGTTGCAAGATATACCAATTCCGCGGACCTTCACTCGCCAGCATCACAGGCAAACCTCCTCAGCCTTCTTCTCGGACCTGTCAAAGCATATGTCTCGCTCTTCACCGCGTTGGCGCTGCCGAATTTCGTACCACTGTACCAGCAACAATCATACCAAACACGACGCGCAGTGGCGGGCGAAGTCGCACGAAATCTGCTAAGAAACGAAACGAAAATCACGACTGTGGCGCATTTGGAAGGAGTATTACATATTCTGTCCGTGCTCATCAAGGAGGGCATGCAACCAGCCGCAGGTTACCCAGGTGGACCAGTACGGAGGGGCGCTGTCGAGACCGATGAGACCGTTGAGGAGCAAGGCTGGCTCGCACGTATAGTGCATCTCGTGAGGGGACCCGACAATATGACACAGTTCCAGCTCCTGCAAAAGGTCCGAACTGCCTTCCAAGAGGGCAACGAGCGGACCAAGTACACCACCCCAGCAATCACGACACAGGCCCTCAAGCTGGCCAGATCCTTCAAGCGACGCGAACATCTCTCCACCGACGATTTTGCGGTACAGTCTTCCGCTGTTTACAAGTTCTTGCACAGCGCTTTGTCATCACTTTACACCCGAGTATCGGCTCCTGGTGTTCCCGATTTGGTTCTGCGGCTGTTTGTCGCCTGCGGTCAAGTGGCCAGCCAATGCGAGAATGAAGACATCTCATACGAGTTCTTCGCGCAAGCATTCACTGTCTACGAAGAATCCATCTCCGACTCGAGATCGCAGTTCCAGGCAATTTGCATCATCGCAGGTGCATTGTCCGGCTGCTCGGAGAAGTTCAGCAGGGAGAATTACGATACACTCATCACAAAGGCAGCTTTACATGGCAGCAAGTTGCTCAAAAAGCCAGATCAATGTCGCGCGGTGTACCTCGCCAGTCATTTGTGGTGGGCAGCGGAGAAGGGCGAGAAGCAGGAGGAAGGCGAGGGCAAAGAGGTAAGACGTCGGCCATCTTCTTGTATTACAACCATGCTGACGACATATTCAGGTCTATCGCGACGGCAAGCGTGTCCTCGAATGCCTGCAACGCGCCCTCCGCGTCGCCGACGCCTGCATGGACACCGCCGTCTCCGTCGAGCTCTTCGTGGAAATCCTCAACCGCTATGTCTACTACTTTGACCAGGAAAACGACGCCGTGACGACGAAATATTTGAATGGTCTGATTGAGCTGATACATTCGAATCTGAGCACAACGGATAATGCGAGTGGGTTGGACAGTCCGAGGAAACACTTCCAGCGTACACTGGATTATATTGCGAGTCGAGAATATGAAGGCGTGGAGACGAGGCCGAAGTGAGGCTGCGATGAGGGTAGACGAGAAGTAGTGTAATCACGAATGTGGTAATACGATATCGTCCAGCATCTGTTGTGAAACGTCCATCGTGCTCCAGTAGAGGCAACCGATCCGAATCTATATACATACAATGTGGGAACGGAGGCTCTGATGATCAAAAATCGGGCTCTCTCCAACGTATTGAGTCAACCCGAGCAGAGCTGCGCAACCTCAGGGCTCTATCCAAGATACGCAGGACCCGAGCATGCCATCCACAAATATCAATAACCAATGTCAGAACTGCTCACGCCTTCAAGCTCAGCCCTCCCTCCAAAATCTCTCCCTTCAACCACTCCCGAAAGCCTCCTTCAACACTCGCCGAAAACCTCACATAATTCGCCATATTCGTACTACTCGTCACCGGCGGACAATGCTCAATCACCGCATCCACCTCCAATTCCTGCAGGCCCTTGAACGCAAGCAAATACTGAATCCACTCCATATTCTCCTGCTCGCGTAGGATACCAAAGTCGCTCGCACTGTACGTCGACACATCGTCCCAACCATCCGGACCCGGTCGTCCGGCTACGATTCCCAGCTCCAATTTCCGCAACGCGATGCCATTGCTCGAGTCCGTCAATGCGCGTAATGCTCCGGACCACTCGCACTTGTCGAATTCCTTCTGGTACGCCAGAGCACGTTTGACGATGCGCACGCTTTTTATACAGCTGCGTGCGAAAGGAGTCAAGTCGGCCATGAACGGCGCGATGGCTTCGACGTGGGTGTCGAAGTCGAAAGTGTAGCTTCCGTAGAGGAGCTCGGCGGCTTCAGCGTGGATTTGCTTGTTGGTGCGGAGGAGCGCCATGTTGGATTCGATTTTGGGGTTGTTGACGCAGTGGTAGGTTGTTTCCATGCAGCGGAAACGCATACTCTGGCCGCGGACGCTGTATTTGCTGCGGGTGTGGGAGCGGTTGGTGCCATAGCGGCGGGGATAGGTTTGTGGGTCAAAGGTGCGGATGTGGAGGGTTGGGTTGGTGGTTGTTCGGTCGGTGCCGAAGCGGGTTTTGTCGTAGTCGTAGTAGTCTTGTGTGCTTGAGGTGATTTTCTCGTAGGATGGGAGTAGGTCGGAAGGTTGACGGGGGAGAACTAGGAGGGAATAGATGTGGAGGCGAATCTCTGTTGGCAACCGAAGGAATGGCGAGCCGTTTCCTTGTGGCTTTTCGGAAGAAACGACGGTCATCCCTTGTGAGGCGTTCGGGTCGATGGTGGTATGTTCAAGAGAGTTGCGCTCCAAAGCGTGATGCTTGCCCAACAAAGCGTGATGGTGCTCTGAGCAGGAGGTATAGAGTGGACTGTATCAAGGATATGAGCGTACTGAATCACGATCAAGACTGAGAGCTGCTTACCGCATTCGTCCGGTAGATATATTCTTCGATTTGCCCTCGGCTTCGTTCCAAACTGCGGTTGGAGGACGCATCACAGGTGGATCGGCCATCATGGTCATTTTATCGAAAGCAAAAGAAGGCGCTATCGTATCGCCGAGCACGAAACGTCTGACGTGACTTAGCCCTGGCTGTTGGTCGGACTCGGGCCGGCAGTCTATGTGGGATGGTGTGTCGGCGGGAGTGTCTCGAGTCGAGTATCGTGGGATGCCAGAGACTGCGCCGGCTTGGATCCGATGCTGGGATGTGTGCTATTCGCCGTCGTGGAAATCTGGTACATCTGAAGTATCTATCGCGTGGTGTACGATAGCGAGCTTATCGCGGGCGTTCCAGGATGGTTGTCGGTCATTCAAGCGCAATACCTTGATACTACTGCTTTGATGTTGGCGAAATCCTGCCGTCGAAAGGTGTGCGTTGATGCGAAATTGGTCCCGTGGGTCGACCACGTTGCCATCAAGGTCAGGTGCGGGTCACGAATGAGCATCGCGGTGATGATGGTGACTTTCGATGCTTTCCTCGACGCCGGGACTCAAAGTACACGCAATTGACCTCGAACTTGCTTGTACACATGTACTTCGATGTTTGAGATAGTCTTGGATAATACTGCACCCAGCCACTTCGTCCTCAGCCATACCGTGAAGCGTGCTGCACGGTCGGTAGCGATGTGAGGCTGAACATGCTCCTGTTCATCTGCCAGTACATCCTGTCACTCCCATCCGGTCGAGTGTCGGGTTAGGGTTAGGGTTACTAGAGTTGACATGACTGAGCAAAGACGATGTTGTGGCCTCGAGAAGTGCCTCATCTCGCAACCGAGAGTCAGCATCAGCGGCGGCTGAAGAACAACCCCGTGCGAGACTCCTCAAAACCTCATACTGTAAGACCGTGTTCAGACCGGCGAGCTCGGATGAAAGCGTTAGGTGTCGATGGGCAAGTCGTGTAGAAGAAGTTGCCAGTGGGAAGTATGAAGCATGCGAAGAGCAGTCGAGGTGCCGGCATGGCCGTCGGAAAGCGATCGCAATTGGTTTGAGTTGTGAGATGCGCCTCAAAGACCTCTCGACACGGGAGAAGGACCGCTGATTCGTGACTGCGATGGTAATGAAGGAGAAAGAGGAGGAAGGTGTGTTTCGAGTGCGATCTCGTCCGTGCTGGAATATACTCACGGCAAAGCATCACCTCACTTCGATAGTTGCAAAACTTCCTCCATTGGAACACCACCATGGGTTCGATCGATACTGGCCGAAAGAGGCCACGGTAAGCAGATGACGGCCATGATTATTTCTTATGGCACCCGACTGATACTGTCCATTCTCAGGGTGCTCGAGCTATTCGAGGCTGCGAAGATCGAAGGCAGGCCATTGAACAGTAAGACTGATCTAGAAAGCTTCGAATACCCTTGACTGACCGATAATGCAGTCTCTGCTCCCATGGTCCGGTAGATAGTACTTGTTCGTCGTCTGCACGGAAATATGTGTTGACCAACATCCAGGTACAGCAAGTTGCCCTTTCGACTCCTGGCTCGTCAGTATGGAACCGACATCACCTACGTCCCAATGATGCTGGCACACGAATTCATTCGTTCTCATATTGCTCGAGACGCAGACTTTACGACGCATCCGCTGGAGCGGGAAAGGACCTCGGACGGCAGAGATCATGCAGTGATCGCTCAGTTTGCCTCTTCCGATCCAGTCGAATTCGCTCGTGCTGCGGAAGTCATTGCACCTTGGGTCGATGGCGTGGATTTGAACTGTGGATGGTATGTGGCAAGTGTTACGTTCCATCCTGAGCATCTTCGTTGACATCTCTGCAGTCCGCAGAGCTGGGCGATCAAGGAAGGCATTGGTTGCTCCTTGATGGAGAAGCCTGAGCTGATGGCAGCCATCATCAGAGCTGCTAAAGATGTTCTTCGCCCGGAGAAGAGTGTCAGTTGTAAGATCCGCGTACACAAAGACCTCAGGTAAGCGTGCTGTCGTTTTGGCTCTCCCACTTTTTCGACTGATATCAGGCAAACAGCAAAACGATCAAGCTCGTCCAGATTGTCCAACAAGCCGGAGTAGACTTCATCACCGTCCACGGTCGAACACGAAGTCAACGATCAAGTACTCCTCCCGACTATGCGGCAATTCTCAACTTACGTCCGCACATCAATGTGCCCCTCGTTGCGAACGGCGATGCTTACACGCTCTCGGACATCAGCAAGATCGCATCGCTCACGTCCGCTGATGGAGTCATGGCAGCTCGCGGTATTCTCGAGAATCCAGCCATGTTTGCTGATCACGATGTCTCACCAGTAAGGTGCGCCAAGGACTTCATCGAATGGGCGATACGATGTCCGATACCCTTCCCTCTGGTCCTGCATCACATTGGCGAGATCATAGCGAGAATACCGGGCATGAACAAGAAGGAGAAGAAAGCTCTGCAGGAGAGTCAAGACCTTGTGGAGTTGATTGACTTTATTGACGATCGATGGGGGAAGTCCAGATGATTCTCCTGTCTCCCTCAGCAAGCATCACCTCAAAGCCAAGACTTTCATGTGAGCACGGGAGCGCGCATAAGCGCAGCGTTTGCCAAACATCGCAGAAATTCGGTTTGGCGATCAACACAACAACAAACACAACATCTCGCAAAAATCACAAACAACATGCCGAAAGGACGAGCGCGAGTCCCGCGGGCGAGCAAGAAGCAGATGAAGGAATACAAGGCTGCAGTAGCATGCGCAGAAGATCTTGCCACAGCCGATGACGAGGATCTTGAACTGGCCACACGGGCTTCAAGAATGATCTATTCGAAGACCAAGACCGTGGTGGCTCCAGGTGTCGTGAAGGAGGAAAACGATTATAACGCGGAGGCCGTAAAGAAGGCGCTTCGCAACCCCAACGACGGACCAGGGCAACCGAAGACGTATGTGGTGCCGCGCACGAGATACTGCCCGATCTTAGGCCATCCAGTGCTCCTGGATGAAGATGACAATGAAATCGGTCTGGTACGGCTTTGTACATTTCCGCAAACCCAAGAGCGCTGTACTGACTGAGCATCACAGGACGAAGTCCACAAAGTCGCGAAAACTGTCCTCAGCGAGGAGCAATTCGAAGAAGAGTACCAAAAAGCGCGAGCATTCTCTCTCGCTGAGAGCTACAATCCGGAGGACTACGACAACTTCGACGATGAGGGTATTGAGGAGTACAATCGTGCACATCCTAATCCGCTGCTGGCGGGCGTTGTCTCGAAGCAAAAGCAGCTGGTGAAGTCGGAGAGTGCATACGCGGTGAAGGCGGGTGGTGTGCCGGAGGATATTTTCGCTGGCGCAGTAGAGCAGGCCATTCCAGGATGGTCTGATGTCGACTTGAGCAAGTTGACCTTTGAGGATACCTCGGAGTGCGCACCGGAGTCACGGTCAATACCAAAGTCGGCAGATACGCTGCAGGCAACATCCGCAACGAAAGCGACATCAGTGCCTACTTTGAAATGGCCATCAGGATCAAAGAAGAAGAAGGGGAAGAAGAAGAATGCACCGTCCAAGCCGAAACCAACGCTGGAGCCAACATCGGCATCCCCGGACAAGCTGGAGGCATCACCTACACTTACATCGCCGCCTGAAGCAACACCGCCGCTCGAGTCGACTCATGCCCTGGAGTCAATACCAACGCCGGAACAGACACCAGCACTCGAGCCGCCAACTTCACCCAATCCGACATCACCGCCGAGACCGACCATCACACTGACAGCTCCCACTCCCCCTCGTCATCAGCCTGTCTCCGAACCCGAGACATCGCTCAGGACCATACCCACAACGAAACCCGATCCTCTACCTCCTTTCAAATTCCCACGTTCGTCTTGGCTAGAGGAGGAGCTGCGAAAGGCACTCCACAGCGAAATCGAGTTCGACACCACGCAGTCCACAGACGTAAGCGTACCCACGTCTCCTCCGACAGTGCCAGAGTCACCTGGACCGATATGGGGCGAAGTGGATGAAGACTGGAGGCCGGATCCGGAGGCGTTGGCGATTATGAATGCGGCTGCGTGCGCCATGGACTCGGCAAAGAACGCTTTCAGCTTTCTACCGGCCACGCCATCACCCATTAGCTCACCACCTACAACGGCCACTCGACCGCACCCACCCACAATCCCCTCACCAAGCTCCCACCTCCGCGCCGCCCAAACCGAGACTCTCCTCACATCCCTCGCCACCCCAAAAACTCTCTACCACATCTCCGACTCCACCGGCGTGGTACGCACCACGCGTCCAGAAACTGCTTTCGACACCTCTTCACACATTCCTGGGTCACCAATGTTCCCGGAGTACACTCAACCGGAAGTCGACCTCCTCGATCGGATCATGGAGAATACCCGATCAGCGAGAAGCGAGGGGTATGAAGGATACATGGCGTGTTTGACGGCGGGTCGGAGGACGATGGGGGTAAAGGGATTGAGGGAGGTGCTAGGGGGGATGGGGAGGAGGATGGAGTGGTAGATATGTACATCACGCTGTGTTGAAAAGGGCTGGATGGATGGGCGTTTGGTGAGGACGGGGGTTTGGGACGACGCTGTTCAGGGAGCTTGTGGTTTAGCGTGAGCATTCGCTGGGTGGTGCTGGAGTTTGGTGTATTCTGGGAGGGAGGAATGCCGTAGGCTTTGCGAATGAGCTTGATTGAATGCTTCCTGTATTGAATGCTTCCTTGATGGGAGAGTACTGCTGTGCTGGTTCGGAGCGACGACCGACTGATGCTTTACCGTGTACTCCGCATCCGAAGAAGCGGACAATGGTCCGATGAGCAAGGAGCTAGCTCCGTGCCGACGATGTCGTGCATTTGATATTCCTTGCTCTACACCAATGAAAGTAGCAGAGCACTACCGTGCCGGAAGAAAGATGCACTCCTCACGAAGCTCATACATCGAACGAATGTTCCCATCTGCCGCAGTGGAGGTGGGCGCCGAAAGTCGATTGTTAAGGACATTTTGTGCCTCTTGCAACGCATACAGCTCGTGAGATTCATTTGACTGTGAAAAAAGTGAAGATGACCAATCCTACCTGTTGCTTCTGATTCTCCTCGTCATGCCGACGATGGCCCACGAGAAGCCGCACGTCGCCTTCGGCTGACATCCAGCTTGATCACTTCACCTGTGTCGGCCGTAAGTAAATTCGACAGTTTCTGCTCCTCAATCGTAAGGCTGCGCAGGGTTCTTGCGGATCCGACGACATTTCGGCTGCACTCACTCACCGGAGAACAAAAGCCGACGTTGAGCCTCACCTCATCGCTTGTGAACTTGCTCCGACGGACGGCGACACTCTTGCCACAACATCGAGATGCACATTTGAGATATTTTGCGCATCCACTCCGCCTTATTAGTCAAGCGTCATCTTCAACATCGTAGGCAACGGAAGACGATGGTTGTGGTTGGAGCACTTCGAATCTTCGATGCGAGCGAAGCAGAGCCGGTGCAGAGGCCAGACAGTGGGCCTGTGAATGGGTCGACCAATCGCTGTGCAGAGAAAGCTAGCGGCGAAAGCCACCAGCTTGTGAACGCCCAGACTTGCGCGTCGCAGCAGCGGGGTTGCTGAGAGAAGAATGTCGTTGCCTTGGATGTTTCTGGATCTCTGCGATGAGAGTCAAGAATATTCCACAATCGCATTGTCGTTGTGCAGAAGAAGGACATGTCGTGCAACCGCTGTGATAAGCAAGGAAGAGCTTTTCTTTGCCGTGTCACATTCGGTCAGGGAAGACGGTTGTGCGACGTGTGTCGCAATTTTTTCTCTTTCCGTCCTTGCGAGACTTGTGGAGTGGCCGCCATGAGAACGCCGAACGACTCGTCGCATGTTCTTTCTTGGTCGCACCGGACGAGAATGCGAGGTGTCGCATGGCCGCCATGGCGTTGTTGTTGTCCTTACACATCCTGCACTGCTCTTGAAAATAGCTCATCGTCTTCCTGTTTTGCCGGCCTGTTCCTAGGAAGAGTCGAGAAGGACAGCTGGCCAAGCAGCCCAAAGGTGCCACACATTGCCAATGAGTCATCGGCTCTGTCTCGTCCCGCCAAACGGTCGTGTCGCAACCCTGCATCCTGTCGTGCATCCTGCAATCAATTGTTATTGTTTCTTTCCTTCTCTCGTGTCGTCGACACTGTCAACATGACCTCCTCGCAATGATTGAATGCTTCTCACAAAGAGGTGCACGGCGAGGTTTGTCCCTCCCAGAGAGCGCTGCCATGCCCTGGGCCATTGAACGCAAATTCGGCGTCATGGCTCCAAATCCAACCACACAATTAGGGGGCGGCGAGAGAGGTGGTCCGTGCACTTTCGCCGCGAGTATATAGGAGGCAAGCCCGTCCCGCCCACAAAAAGTCGTGCCCCTCCGCCGTCTCCGCTGCTCCTGCCACCTCCCGCGCCCACGACGCTCCCTCCAGAATCTCCGTAGTCCGCGCGTATTGAATCACACAACGACTGTCACCGTCACTGCCATTCACATTCAACACATTTCTCTAATTTTCCTCTCCTTGCGCGGATTTCAGAGATTCTTTCCATTCGGACAAAGGCAAAAAGCGAAAGGTCACGTGCCACGCTAACGAGACTTGGTCATCTTGAGAAAAGAGGGAAGCAGTCACTTCACTTCACCACCTACCCTCAATCAACACCATCATCGCTGCCGAGTGCACGAAGAGGGCAGGACCATCTCTTCACCTTTTGCGCATCACTCTCGAGAAGACATCCTCATCAGACGTCTCCTCAAGCACGCGCACTGCACCGTCACCAAGCAGAGGCTTTGGGTAGCTACTCTGCTGAGTTACTGCGACAGCGTCATCGCATTCACCTGCACACTCTGCGTCACCGCCGACAAACGCCGCTCCGTCCCGCCCGCGCGCTGCATCGACCGAAAGTTCTTTTCACGAACGCTCCATCGATCGGTCATCCACCTTTTTGCGAAACGACAATCACCGAGCGCATCTTCATCTGATCGCTCGTCGTCCATCAACCTCTCCATCGCAAACATGGATCAGGTCTACATCAGTCACCCGCAGAACGCGGCCGAGGCCAAGCAGTTCGCTGCGCCTCAGTCACTGTCCTTTCCCGGCGCGCAAGGCCACTTGACACCTCCAAACGAGTCGCAACAGGCGTCCAAGAATGGCATGAATGGACAACAGCAAGGAGGGAATGCCGTGCAACCCGCACAAGGCAATGGGGTGACTCCCGCAACTCCAGCTGCCACACCAGGACAAGCCGGGACCGGGGTGTCTGGTGAGCTTGCGCCTGTGGACTGCGTTCGCTGAGAGCGCATCGCTAACGTCAATGAATAGGTATCGTGCCCACGCTGCAGAACATCGTCGCGACCGTGAACCTCGACTGTCGGTTGGATCTCAAGACCATCGCCTTGCACGCTCGAAACGCAGAGTACAACCCGAAGCGTTTCGCAGCCGTCATCATGCGCATTCGAGAACCCAAGACCACGGCGCTCATCTTCGCTTCTGGCAAGATGGTCGTGACGGGTGCCAAGTCGGAGGATGATAGCAAGTTGGCCAGCCGCAAATATGCGCGCATCATCCAGAAGCTCGGCTTCAATGCAAAGTTTACGGATTTCAAGATTCAGAACATCGTCGGCAGCTGCGACATCAAGTTTCCTATCCGTTTGGAGGGCTTGGCCAGCCGCCATCACATGTTCTCGTCTTACGAGGTGAGTTCTTGGAGTCATCTGCGCACGTGCTGTGAATCTTCAACTGACCATCTTTCCAGCCTGAACTCTTTCCCGGTCTCATCTACCGCATGATGAAGCCGAAAATCGTGCTTCTCATCTTCGTCTCCGGCAAGATCGTCCTCACCGGCGCAAAAGTCCGCGAGGAGATCTACCAGGCCTTCGAGCTCATCTACCCGGTGCTCTCCGACTTCCGCAAGACCTAGACACCCTCACACCTCCTCACCTCGGCAAACCCTGTATCATTACTTCACGGCCAGCCTGTACCACCACATTTCACACACGAGGAACGGCCGAAGTCGACCTCTTACACAAGACCAATCGATCGAAACACAGTCCCTCAGCAACGCGCACACCGTGTACCGAGATTCCACACCGTCGCTTGCTCGAAACCGCACGATCCGATTCGGGACTTTGTTACCTTTTTGCTTTTCCACACAACTTGCTTTTATGCATGGCGAGGCGTTTCCACGGCGTCGAGAGAATGAAAGAATGGCTTTCGAAATTTGAGAGAAAAATGGGAGGCTCGCGCTGTCTTGTTTTCTTCCTTCGCTACAACCGGGCAAACACCGAAGTGCCCTGCGCGAGAAAGATGCGCTTTTTATCGAGCGCGAATATGCGGCTTTCGTTATGGAAAGCAAAGCTTTTGAGGAGGATGTGAGAGCTGGCGGGCAGGGAGGGACTGCGCCCGCCGGTTTCGAGATGCAGAGATGTGGTGGTGATGAGGGAGAAGAAAAATTGAGAATTGAATGGAGGATATGGCCAAGGTAGTGCACCAAATGTCATGTTTCTTCATTCGAATTGCTCTGTCTCCTTTGGGACTTGTTTGATATGTGATGATGGTCTTGATGTGTCTGTATTCATATGGTTGTTGTGATGCACGCTTCGACCGCACACGGAGCTGCTAGCCTGCCGCCCTGATATACGAAATTTCTGATCGACACATCTCATGTCGTCACAGCTGACACGAACGTGCTCATCGAACGTGTCTGACCTCCGCACTCACGAGCTAGCCAACACGGCACAGTATGAAGTTTCCAAGCGCTTGATGGTGGCCCAGCTCGAGAGTAAAGGAAAGTGAACATCGTCATCATCCGGCGACTGACGACTCTATCGCCATCGAGAGACATGCAGCAGCAGCAGCTTCTCGTCGCCGCCGTGTCGCAGAGTACCTCGCGCATCGTCGCTGGCGGTCGTCCTTCACAGGCCACTGCACGAGTCGGGAATTAATCCGCGCCGACAGCCAAGTGAGGAACGAATGATCCACGATTGTGCGCGTATGAAAGCATTCAAATCCTGTGGTACAAAGTCAGCAACATTCGCCTGGTAATGTGTGGGAATTTGCATATAAGGCGAATGATTGTGCACTATATCAGTCGGAGTTGTTCTCGTTCAGGGAGATTCGTGAAAAATCTCTATGCCCCGTCTTGAAACATATTTTTTTGACATATTATCATCATGATGCATGGTTGGGGGAAGAGGGTGATGGAAGCGAAGACGGTCTGAACTTACCAGGTGATGTCTCGTGTCGCGTTTCCATCTCGCTGCACCGGGAGGTGGTGAAGAGGTGGTGGTGTCTTGATTCTTGGGCTTGTGTACAGGCGGCGGCTCATTTCAGGAAGCCAAACTGGCCTTTGCTCTTGTTATCCTCTGCGTCCACTGGCGGAGGTACAGTCTTCGACTCTGTGAGTCTTGGACTTCAGCTCGAAGAACAAAGTCGTACCAACGTGCTGTCGTCTTTCGACGACGATCTCCAGTCCAGCCTGTTTGGCAGCTTCCTCGACGATCTTGGTAATGTCGCGGTTGAACCAACATCCGTGGATTTCGGCGTGCTTCTCAGCAGATTTGTCCAGGATGTTGTTCATCCAGTGGCGGTAGCTTCGGCCGTGCTCCAAGAGATAGATGCGGGCATTGGGGTTATCGGTGTTGAGGTACTGAGCCATGTTGACCAGTAGCTCGACCGGCTTGTCCGTACTACACAGTCCCATCGTCTGGAAGACTGTGTCGTACTTCTTGGGTGTCGGTGTCGTCGGAGCCAGCGGCATTTCACCCAGCGCTGAAGCCGTTGCGAAACGCACAATCAAACCTGGCTTGAGTTTGTGCAGCTTCCTCCCCGTGAGAATGTTCCATTTCTTCTGGCAGACCTCCACCATCTTCGGACTCAAATCCACAAACGTCAAGCTGTCCACTTTCCCAACCGGACTCTTCCAGATATCGTAGTACCCCAAATTCCTGCCCGTGCCACAGCTCACTTCGAGGACGTGTCCCAGGCAGCGATTGGCAATCCACTTCCGCTTGCTGTTGATGCCCATGAAAATCTCCGAGAAGCCGACTTCACTGTCGAAGCTATCGGCTGTGCTGTCGTAGCGTGCGGCGACATCTTTCTGTTGTGCTGGGTCGGATACGGCTGGGTTGTCGCAGGGTTTCACGGCGGCGAGGAGCAGGGCGACGGCGTAGAGGCCTAGGAGGCCTGCGAGAGTGCCAGAAATGACGACGGCATATTTTGGTGCCTTCGTCGCGGCGACTGTGGTCGCTACTTCATCCTTGTCGGCCTCGACTTGTGGAGGTTGTTGGCTTGACTGAGGTGGAGTTGGACGTGCGAGGACGGGTCTGCTACTGAGGCATCGTTGTTGCTGAGCCGGCGAGGCTTTGGGGAGAAGACGGACTACATGTTGTAGGCGAGGCAAAGCAATTCGCTGCATGAGTCGCAGCGGACGATTGCAGTTGATGGAGGTGCGAGGTGGAGGATGAAGTTTTGCGATGAAGAGCAATGGAAGGTGGAGCTGGAGGTGGAGCTGGAGTTACATCGGGAGAACTTCGAAGAAAGAGACTTGGCCAGTGACTTCACCGCACTCCATCACCGGCCACTCGGTCGAGTTGGCTCTTGAGAAGGCGGCGTGGTAATCGTCAGCTTCCTGTATATACCTACTTCTCAAGCATCTTTCACTCTTTCTCCCAGTGTACTCGCCTCGTGAACGGCGGTTGGCAATGGTCACGATCGGCTACTGACGGACATATACAGAGCATCTACTCACGATTTTTTTTCGTGCCCATCTTCAAGAAATATCAAAGGGAACGGAACGTAACAAGGAGACAGCCGAGAAGACGACATCGCGACCGCAATCATGGCCAAAGCACTTCCCTCCAGCGTAATCATCGTCGGCTCTGGCGTTTTCGGATTGGGAACGGCATACGAACTCGCAACAAGATCGAAAGACATCGACATCACAGTAATCGAACGATGTCCCTTTCCGGCACCAGATGGATCATCAATCGACAGTTCACGAATCATCCGGGCCGACTATGCGAGCCTACCCTATGCGAAGCTCATGACTGAAGCCATGCCTCACTGGCGAGGTGACTTTGGTGCAGAAGGTCGCTACACAGAAAGTGGTCTGGCTCTCCTCAACAACTCTGCTGCCGCCGACACTAGTGCAGAGCACTTCCTCGAAAATGCTCTTCGCAATGTCACAGAAACTCTTGGACTTAAGAAGGGCAAGAAAGAAGACGGCGGCCAGATCACTGTTTTCGACCGCGCGGCTGATACCATTCCCGTGGTGAGCGAGAATTTGGCGAACGCAAAGGGCTACGTGAATTGGACTTCCGGCTGGGCGCACGCTGAAGATGGCGTCAAGTACATGCGACGACAAGTCGAAAGGCTAGGGAGGGTGAAGTTCCTCACCGCCGAAGTCACCCGGCTTATCTTGTCCTCTTCCTCCGTCGAAGGTGTCATCCTGAAAGATGGAAGTCACCTGAAAGCCGACTTGATCATCCTCGCCACAGGAGCTTGGACGCCAGCACTCATCGATCTCCGCGGCATCGCCTCGGCCACGGGACAAGTCATGGCATATGTGAACATCTCACCTGAAGAAGAGGCCCATCACTCGCAAGCAGGGCAACCAGTCCTTCTCTGCGAAGACGACGGAATGTTCATTATCCCACCTCGAGACGGTATCCTCAAAGTCGCTCGTCATGGATATGGATACGCAAATCCCGTCAAGATTCCCCACCCGGAGATACAGGGCGAAACCGTCACCGTCTCCCTACCTCGAACAGGAGTCACGCATCCCAACATGCAAATTCCACCGGAAGGCGATGCCGCCTGCCGTGCGTTTCTGCGAAAAGCGATCCCATCTATGGGCGAGCGACCGTGGACCAATACGCGGATATGCTGGTATACGGACACCGTCACTGGAGACTGGTTGATCAGCTACCATCCGAAGTATTCGGGACTGTTCGTCGCTACGGGCGGTTCAGGACATGGGTACAAATTCTTGCCGATTATCGGAAGGAGGATCGTGGACGTCATTGAGGGCAGGGATAGGGATGAACTAGGAAGTGAGTTGAGGAAGAGGTGGGCGTGGCCGAAGGAGAGGATTGAGGCGGACCATGTTTGGACGAATGATTGGAGGGGAGAGGGGAGGAAGGGCATGGTGTTGGACGAGGAGTATGCGAAGGGTGAGGCGAAGCCGAGGCTGTGAGGAGAGAAATGAGGTGGTGGGCTGGGCATTGCACATGGAGAAGATTCCCTTGTTTATGTGAGTGAACGTGCAAGAAACGTTTCGCTGGACCACGTTCGGGTGTTGATATTTCATCTGCGTGGGTCCAGATGCGACAGCTCACATGTGATATGATGGACGGACAACAGGAAATGTGGCATCTGTGTGAGCCGAAATATTGTTAACATTGTTGAAATGTCTATGTCAGGCACACCCAGTCTCTCAAATCACATCGCATCCACACGAGACCCATCCGTTTCGAACTTGCAGTCCTCTCCTTTGGAAGCCGAACGAGTGCAGAAAGCGTTCCAGATCTTCCGACCTAGTGGCAGATCAGGTCGGAAGCGGCTTCCGGATCGGCACCGCCGCTGTAGCATAATCCCGGTTGAGTAACTCCCTGTGCATTGCAGCAGTCATCGGCGTGGCAAGCCGCTATCATCGTCCACCCACGTTAGTCGTTTGCAAACCATCGTACGTGGGGAGGACCTAGTCACGTACATCCTTGGCTGGTGCAGCGCTTCACGAGGATGTTTCCAAGGGCAGCGGCGGCGTTATCTTGGGCGGGGACTGCGAGGCTGTTGTCAGCGTTGAATTCGGAGTGGTCAGGCGTGGAGACGCAAACGTACAGGCGAAGGCCGAGCTGACGAACAGCATGGCGAGGAACTTGAAGGCGTGCATGTTGTGGTTTGCGGTGGTTGATTTGGCGGGTGTACTTGAATGTTTGGAAGTTTCGGAGACTTGAGGTGGTCAGGCTTGAGAGCTGGCTTCCGAACTGGCAAGGCAGAGCCACTTATACATCTTCTGCACGCAATCCATGGCGCAGCATCCGCCTGTCATTCAAGGGGCATCCCAGCTCTCGAAACGCCTGATGACCCATTTCTGGAGGATCAGGGATATCAGCTCTAGGAATGATGTCAGTTCATGTCTTGACAGCAGTGCTTCCATGCTGAGTGTTGCGACCCGGCCCTCTCTCGAGCGCACAAACGAATAAAAGCTGCATCTGCTGGGAGATACCTTGAGATGGCATCGGACTCTTGTGCTGAAGATCTCCGCATCAACAAGGTAGGACCTACGACAGCTTTGATGACACGTCGTATCCAGGTAAGGATCAACCTGCAAGTCAACGTGCACGGATCGCCTATCGTCAAGGTCTAGATTTTCCATGTCTCAGCATTTGGCTTGATCACTTCGTCGCCGGCAAGGTAGGACGATGACGATGTAGCTGAGATTCGATTCGAGAGGAGACTCCGCTTGCGCCGAAACCAGCGAATGCTGTCTTGAGCCAGGATCGCCTTGAATGTGCCGTGGCATCGCTTCTTTTGGACGATCGATAGCAACGATCATGCAACAGCCGGACTCGCGCACTCTCCGAGCGTGGAGGCAATCAGCTGTGGCGTAGGCAGAATCTTGCAGGCTTCACACAGGCGGTAGAGAGTACCGTTCCCAGCGATAATGTGGAGCCGTGTGAAGATGGAACCGATCTAATCGCTGTTGAGCCGACCTCGACCAGGTTCTACGTCTTGGGAAGACCGCAGTAGCAGTGACTTGGTCTAAGACTTGAACGGATGAAGTCTGTCTCCTTTGTATGTGGTGTCAAGCGCAAGAGTTAGTCTACCGTAGTGCGATGACATGTGAAAGAAAGACCACCATATGTGTGGCCCGTGCGCCTTCCTCTACCACCCCAGATTCGTGAAGCTCGATTGATCGAATGGACTGCTCGACAACTTCACTGGTCTGTTGAACAAATCTTCGACGTGTTACCTCACCGACACAGAGAATCCCTCCAACAACAACGCACGCCATGAATCCACCATAGTACCAACCACACCATCGACGCGCCGCCGCCGCCATGCCTCACTACACCCTCCCCATCCAGACCCAATCTGGCATCAACTCTCCCAAAGAACCACCCTCTCACATCTACAACGTCAGCGATCCACCATACCAAGGCCAACTCCCCGCCGACCGACACGCCTACTCGCAAACCACCTCCGACACAGCAATAGTCATCGACAATGGCTCCTCCTCCGTCCGCGCCGGCTGGCAGACCGACGCGACTCCCCGCCTGCAATTCCCTCCGCTCATGGCGCGATACACCGACCGAAAACTGAATCGCAAACTCATGTTCATCGGCAGTGAGATTTACTTTGACGGCACGGCGCGTGGACAGGCGAAGAATGTGTACGAGCCGGGGAGTAACATCGTGAATAACTGGGATGTGCAGGAGGGGGTGCTGGACTACATTTTCTTGAAGCTGGGCATTGATGGATCAAAGGGAGCGGTTGACCGGCCGGTGGTCATGACGGAGCCGCTGGCGAATTTGGGGTATACGAGGAAGGTCATGAGTGAGATTCTATTTGAGCTGTATAATGTGCCGAGCGTGGCGTATGGGGTGGACTCGCTCTTCAGCTATGACTACAATGGTGGGAATGCAGGTTTGGTGGTCTCGAGTGCGAACATGAGCACGCATTTGATACCGGTGGTGGACAAGCAACCGCTCATCAGCCATGCGACACGGCTGGACTGGGGACGATCACATTGCGTGGAGTACCTGCAGCGACTATTGAAGACGAAGTATCCAGGACTCCTCACCTCTGGTAAGGTCACCGATACACAGATTGAGGATCTCGTTCGGCAACACTGCTACGTCAGCCAGAATTACGACGAGGAAACCGTGAAGATGCTGGAGTGGACTGGCCTGGAGGATCGTGATCACATCGTGCAGCTTCCGTTCACGGAGAAGGAGGTCATACAAAAGACGGAAGAGGAGATCAAACGGGCAGAGGAGAAGCGACGAGAGGGCGGACGAAGACTACAAGAACAAGCAGCGAAGATGCGTCTGGAGAAGTTGGTCAGGAAAGAGCAAGAGCTGGAGTACTTCAAGCAGCTACAGGGTCAAGTACAAGAAGCAACGACAAAGAAGGAGATAAGAGCACTACTCGAAGAAGACGAATTCAAGGATGAAGCCCAGCTCGACCGCAAAATCAAGGAAATGGAAAAGAGCATCCGCAAGCAACGCAACAAAGACGTGGGCGATCTCGAAGAAGAAGCGGAAGAACCACCAACTTACCCTCTCCTCGACGTCCCCGACGATGACCTCGACGAAGACGACCTCAAAGCCAAACGCCAACAACGCCTCATGAAAGCCAACCACGACGCCCGAGCACGAGCCAAAGCCGAAAAGGACGCCGAAAAAGCCCGACAAGCAGAAATCCAACGCCTCGACGACGAACGCCGCGAAGCCGACCTCGAATCCTGGATCGAAGAACGTCGCGCCGCACGACAAGCCGCGGTTCAAAAGATCAAAGAGCGCGACCGTCTGAAAGCCGATCTCGGCAACCGCAAATCCCAAGCCAGTCAAATGCGAATGAAACACATCGCCAACCTCGCCTCCGACACTCCAACAGGTCGTAAACGCCGCCGTGGCGGAGGCGACGACGACGGATTCGGCGCCGACGACGCGGACTGGGCGATTTACCGCGAGATCCAAGCGGGCAAAGACGACGACGAGGACGATGAAGAAGAAGATCTCGGCGCCACGCTCAAGAGTATCGAAGCGCAGCTGTTGAAATACGACCCCGACTTCACCGAGCAAAGCACACAAGAAGCCCAACGCGACTGGACAAAGTCTCTCCTCCACTCCTTCGTCCGCGGACCCTGGCCTTTCGACGCCGAAAGCGCGCGAGAGGCGAATCAATTCCACCTCAACGTCGAACGCGTCCGGGTTCCCGAAGTCGTGTTCCAACCGGGTATCGCGGGGGTGGATCAAGCGGGCATCGTGGAGATTGCAGAGGATATTCTGACGCAGCGACTCGCCAACCATTCTGCTCGAGATGCGATACTGAAAGACGTGTTCGTCACAGGAGGATACACACTGTTCAAGGGGTTTGAGGAGAGGTTGAGGGATGAGTTGAGGGCTGTGCTGCCGGTGGAGGCGGAGTTGGGGGTTCGGAGGGCGGGGGATCCGGTGTTGGATGCGTGGAGGGGAGCGGCGAGGTGGGCGGGTAAGGGGGAAAGTCGGGGGAGTTTTGTGACGAGACAGGAGTATGAGGAGAAGGGAGGGGAGTACATTCGCGAACACAATTTGGGGAATGTTTATTCGTAGATGAGGGGCAGGGGCAGGACGATGGCAGTATTAGCGGATTGCCGCTCAGTCACATGAGAGTTCGTCGAGCGTCTACCAAGAGTATCGAGCCGATGTCACTGGACAGAAAGCACAGACGAATCAATGGAATGTCGAATTATATCGCTTTGAATCACGCAAGTTGTTAACTGGGCTCCGAAGATCTGTTCAAAGGGCTCGTGAAGATATATATATTCATTCCACATAAAAACCTCGTCAAGAATCTCAAGATCGTAGCACATAGCAGCCGTATCTCATCGTCACATCTCCCAAACTCATCAATCATATCCTCCCCCCCTCATTCATTCATCCACAACCCTCCCCTCGCTCCCCATATCAATGCCCCGGCATCGGCATCCCCTCCCCCTCCCACTCCCCCTGGACCCCATCCGCACTCTCAACCAACAACCCCACCTCACTCTTCCGATTCCTCCCCTCCCCTCCACTCAGATCCACCACCCTCGGCCTCAGTGGCTGTTTACTCGGCAACGCCTGCTGAACCCTCGTCCTCGCGCGACTCACACTAACCTGCCTCGCTACAGACACCTGCACGATTTGCCGCTCTAAATCCGCTGGGGATTTGATCCTTGGATACGTCGGGCGGGAGGTGATGGTATCCGTCGGGGAAGTGCGGCCGATGGAGAGAAGGGTGCTGACGGTAGAGAGGCCGATGGAGGAGGTGGATGTGGATGTTATGGGGAGAGAGGACCCTTTGGGGGAGAGCCAGGTGTGTTCGCCCTCGACGTCGCGGGAGACGAGGGTGGGGAAGTCGAGGGTTGTGGTGCAGGTTGTTGCTGTCGTGGGGGTCGGGGGGAGGGAGGGTTCGGAGTAGAGGGCTGAGGAGGGGGAGTTGGTTAGGCTGACTGGGGCGGCGGTTGGGGCGGGGCGCAGTGGTGGCGGCGCGGTGTAGGTTCGTGGGAGGAGGAGTTCTTGCGGTGGGCGCCGGGCGGGGGCGGTGTTGGTGCTGGCTCGGGTGCGGCGGGGGAGCGTTATGGACATGGGGTGTGGCATTGGTGGTGGTGGAGTTGAGCTGCGGGGAGGGGAGGGGAAGTAGCTGTCGTTCTGCTCGGCGGCGTGGCCAACTTGCATCAGTCGGCTCATTCTGCTTTGTCGACGCTCAAGTAAGGATGGCTTTCGTTGCATGTCCAGTAATTGAGAGAACATCACGCTGTAGCGGTCCATTTCAGGTCGAGGGATGTCGCAGTCCAGTTTGGGCGCACGCACGGTTGGCGCAGGCTCCTCCACGGGCGCGCGATGAGTGTCAAAAGGAGAATCATGGCGGATCATTTGCCTCGCTTTGGCTTCCTCAAACTCCCTCATGGGACTGCTGTACTGCCGCGACATGACGGCTTCCTCGAATTCCTTCCTCGGGCTACGTCGTTCGACGTGCGAAGGTCTTCGTTGACGTGGGTTCTTCTTCAATTTGGCTTGAGGAGCGGGCAGTGCTGAAGTCCTTTGATCGCCTCGGGAGTCGTTCCGTGAGTGCGTTGCCCGCGAGAGCGAGGAGTGTGGCGAATGAGAAATCCTTAGGGTGTTCTGTGAGGAGGGCATCGCCATGCAAGATGGTCCTCGCGGTGTGGATCTCTCGCCGTAGAGGAATGCTTCGAGGCCGGTCTTGCCCTGTTCCGTATGCGCGTCGACATGAGATGGGTCTTGCGAGGTGGTCTTGCGGAATAGACCTCCCAAAGATCGCCAACCCGAGCCTTTCTTCTGCTTGCCCGCTAATTTTGTAGGGCGTTCCGTCTGCGTTCGAGGCTCCATTGATGGTCGCGTAGGTGCTGGTTGACGCGTCGCGCTTGGTACACAATCACTGGTGTTTGATCTTCCCCAATTCGGAGGAGCATGCGATGGTGATCCCATGGCAATGCCAATGTATGGAGGGCGTGATAGAGATTGCTGCAATCCTGGAGTCCAAGGTGCAAAGCGTGGCGAAGTCGAGGAAGCAGGTCGAGGAGAAGGCGTGGGAAAGCGGAAAGTATCAAGACCAGTCTTGTATTCGATAGTCAAACCCGTTGCGTATAAGTCTTCGCTACACGTTGGTTCCTTTGGGGTCTTGGCGGGGCCGTTGGGTATTGATTGTCCGTTGATGTCGCGGTATAGCGTGTTGTTTGGGGGAGGAAACGAGTCTGGCAAAGGGTGGACAGAGTTGTTGGAGTACACGCGTCCGGCGCTCTTGCACGGCTCGACAGCGAAACCATGCACTGTTTTGTTGCGGTCGCCACTCTTCCACCTCAAACTGCTCGTTCGGCGGGGCCGAGCGTTGTTCATTTTCGGCTTTTGATTTGGCTTCAACGGCCTACCATGTACTATTGCTCACGTTCGCGTGCGCCGTTCCTGCTCGTGCGGTGAGAGTTTTCCTCGGCATGCCCTTCCGAACGTCGTATGCGTGGCGATAGTAACGAGATGGTCTTGCAAAAGCAATGCTAAAATGGTACTTCCCTGGAATTGCGGCTGAGCGTGGGATGCATTTGAGAAAAACAGGGACGAAAGGGTCGGAAAAGAGCATGAAACGGAGCAGGTCGCAAGGTCAACCTGTGTAGTCGACGAGGAGATGGGCGATCTGAGACGAGAGATGCTTGGCTGGGGGCGGAAAGGGTCGTGGGGGAATGTGGCATATGAGAGTGCGAAGAGGGCAGATCCCAGCGCATGAGGAGGAGAATGTTGGTCAGCTCATTCGAAACACTGCACCCTCGTCGTTTGAGACGGACGAGTTGCTCTTTCCTGCCGTGTTCCGATTCACCGCCGTCGTGGCCTCTCGACATGAGGCTGATGGCCATGTGGTCGTGTGGTGCGTGTCCACTGTCGGCGTGGGTACAAGGCGCCATCAGCGACCTCAAACGCGGCCTGGTCTCGTCGTGGCCATCCGATTCGCTGTCTCAGTCGGATGAATGCTTTGCACAAGTCGGCAGGAGGATGCATCATGCGGATGTTGTTTCATGTTGGGGGAAGAGATGAGAATGCATGACATGAGATTGGAGTGGACAGAGGCCTGCAAAGGTGCGACCGAAACCTTGTCCTTTCGGCCCCCGCCAAGGTTTCTGCTCTGCGCTGGCATCAAGAGGCAAGACCCGGACCTCACACTGCTACAAACATCGACATCGTTCTCGAGCGATACGTACCCAACGTATTGTCTGGTGACTTCTATGAGACTACCGACCTGTACTGTATTGGCGAGACTGACCTCAGTTGGCTGGCACCCGCAATTCGTATGCGCAATATACACCCTGGAGACTACAGATCGACCACCATGTCCACAGTCCTCAACAAACCTCATCAATGATTGTCCCTCGGACTCGGAAAGGTTTGAGCCACTCTCTGGAACCTGACCGCCCTCTTGAACACCATTCCCTCACTCAGCGGACCGGTCTCTCTCCGGAACAAATCCTGGAACGGCGTGTGACTCTCCACCACCTGATACCCTCCATTCGCCAGCAACTCCTTCCTCCGCTTCTCAATCTCCTCCGCCGAGATCAACATGTCGACCCTCCGCTTGCTGAGGTCCACCCGAAGCATGTCGCCGTCTTTCAAGATTGCCAGATTCCCGTTCTCCGCCGCTTCGGGGCTGGCGTTGAGGATACTCGGTGAACCCGATGTACCGGATTGTCTTCCGTCTCCGATACATGGGAGGGAGTACTTCAATCCCTTTTTCAGTAAGTGGCCTGGTGCCGTCATGTTCACCACTTCCGCGGCGCCGGGATACCCAATCGGTCCCGTCCCTCTCATCACGAGAATCGTCCTCTCATCAATATCCGCCGTGTTGATTCGCGCATTGTAGTCTTCCGGTCCATCAAACACCACAGCTTTACACTCAAACGCATTCGCATCCTCTGGATTCTCCAGAAATTCCCGTCGAAACTCCTCCGAGATCCCCGACGTCTTCATAATCGCCGAGTCGAACAGATTTCCCTTCAGATGGATGAACCCAGCATCAGTCTTCATCGGCTCGTCATAACTCTTGATCGTCTCCCGATCCCAGGTATACTTCCCCTGCACATTCTCCTTGATACTCTTCCCCGTACACGTCAGCGCATCACCATGCAACTTCCCCTGATCCAGCAACTCCGCCATAATCGCCGGCAACCCACCCGCGCGGTAATACTCCTCACACAAAAACTCGCCGGCCGGCTGCACATTCAACATCAGCGGGATATGATATCCGATCCGATCCCAATCATCCAGATCCAATTCGACACCCATGTGTTTCGCAATAGCGCACAGATGGATGGGAGCGTTCGTGCTGCCTCCTATCGCCGTGTTCGCAACGATGGCATTCTCAAAGGCTTCCCGCGTCATGATATCGCTCGGCTTCCGGTCTGCATGCACCATCTCCACAATCTGCAAACCAGTCTTATACGCACACTGCGCTCGTTCGCGGTACGGTGCGGGAATCGCTGCACTACCAGGTAACGCCATACCCAGCGCTTCCGCCAGCGCATTCATCGTCGACGCCGTTCCTGCACACCATGAGTCAGCACTGCACCCTCCACAACACCCTCAAAGCAACTCACCCAAAGTATTACAATGCCCCACACTCGGCGTTCCCGCCGTAATCAACTCCATCAACCCCTCATCCCCCACTTCCCCTCTCGCATGCATCTCCCTCCCCTTCCACACCACCGTCCCACTCCCCACCAACCCCCTCCCCCGTTTCACATACCCATTCAACATCGGTCCAACATTCATACACAACGCCGGAATATTCACCGTCGCGGCCGCCATCAGACACGCCGGGGTCGTTTTGTCACATCCCGTGAGCAACACGACTCCATCGAAGGGGTAGGCATACAATAACTCCACAAGCGTGAGGTAGGACAGGTTTCGGTCGAGAGTGGCGGTGGGACGGCGGGATGACTCTTGGATTGGGTGAGTGGGGAATTCAATCGCTATACCCCCCGCCGAACGAATCCCTTCGCGCACACGGTGGGAGAGGATGGTGTGGTGTTGGTTACAAGGCGCGAGATCACTTCCTGAATTCGCAATGCCAATTATAGGCTTGTTTGATGATAGTTCCTCGATTGTCAGGCCGTAGTTGAGATACCGGTCGATGTAGAGCGCTGAGAGGGCTTTGTCGTCGGTGCGGGAGAACCATTTCGATGATCGCAGATTACTCGTCGTTTGGACGTGAGCGGCGAGTTGGGATTCCAATTCACGGGTTCGTGCTCGCAGGGTGGAGAGTTCGGTGCGGTAGTCTTCTATATCCGCGAGTCCTGGACCTGGGGTGTTGGAGTGGTCGTGAGTGCAATCTGCGCAGGTGGAGGGAGTGGGGATGCAGGACATGGTTTCTGTTTGGGGTTTTGCTTTCTTTACTTTTGACTTCTTTCTGGATGGGTTTTTCCTTTATTTGTCTCTCTGTTTCTGGGAACGGACTGGTTTGGGGAAGTATTGGAGCAACGAGGAGCCGGCTAATAGTAATGTACCTTGAGGTGGAGTAGTTACCTTAGTGGGTCGTTTAAGAGGCCCGCGGAATCACCGCTTCGGGTGAGCTTTCGGCGGACGCTGTACCGAAGATGGGTTTTCTTGGTTCGATGGTGTGAATCGATCTACCTGAGGAATCAAC
Organism: Zymoseptoria pseudotritici STIR04_4.3.1; assembly: GCA_000223685.2. Classification (NCBI taxonomy): domain Eukaryota; kingdom Fungi; phylum Ascomycota; class Dothideomycetes; order Mycosphaerellales; family Mycosphaerellaceae; genus Zymoseptoria; species Zymoseptoria pseudotritici. The sequence continues at coordinate 58,605 of AFIR01000068.1, forward strand.
CTGATCTTGCTTGTGAACACTCGATTGCAATAGAAACTGTACAAGTCGTTCGTGCTTTGTCGTAGCAAGGTACATACAAATCCGCTCACGGACTGGTTTCAATTCCATCTCTGTCGGAAATCGAACCATCGCCTCTACGTCTCAGCACCTTTCTGCTCCACCGACTTCCCACGCCGCATGCCTTTCAACTCGTCAACCATCTCTATCGCACCTTCTACATTTCCCTTATTGTACAGAAACAATCCCTGCAAAGCTGCCGTGCTGACATTGCCTACCAGATCCGCCTCGACTGCTCTCCTCACAAACCTCTTCTTCCCCTCCCCATTCTCATCCAATTCCTTATAGAACCGATCCCACAATTGCTCCATCTGCCACACCGTCGCATTGCCAATCTCCACCGTCATGTCCACCCTTCCCGGCCTGATCAATGCTTCGTCCAGTCGATCGATGTGATTCGTCGTCATGAAGATGATGCGCTCTTCCGCGCTCGCGACGCCGTCCAAAGCATTCAGCAGTCCCGAGTAGGTCACATTGGCACCCGCATAGCCGTCCTCTTGGACTTGACGTCGATTGCTAAAAGCTGCATCGGCGTCTTCGAGGAGGACGATGGTGCGAGGTGGGACGTTGAGCAGGAGTTGGTTCAGTTGGTCGTCGGCTAACCCGCGCTGGGAGAGGCTGAGCATTGCGATGTTGAAGTCTAGCTCGCCGGCTAGGGCTTGTACGAAGGAGGTTTTGCCAGTCCCTGGCGGGCCGTAGAGGAGGTAGCCTCGACGGTATGGAATTCCGCGGTCGAGATACCAGGCGCGAGCGTTCATGAATTCTTGGACATCAGATTTGATTTTGTTGGCTAGACCTTCTTCTAGAACAACGGAGTTGAAGGGACGTCGACGTTTGGCTTGACCGGATTGATCCCATCCTACATTGCGAGTTGTGTAGACAACAGTCTTGCCTTCGGTGTTGCGAAGAGCCATTTGGTGGGCTTCGCGGAAGATGTCTTCGAAAATGTGGCGGAAGTAGTATAGGGTCGTGAGGGTGATGGTTTCGAACGGTCTTCCGGCCGAATCGAAACTTTTGCCTTCTCGTTGGCGATTCACTGCGATGAAGGCATTCCTGTATCGGAGGATGTGTCTGCCTTGACCGGGTATTAAGGAGAAAAGGGTCTTTTGAGAACCGCCTGCAGTCTTGACCGTTTCCGTCTCCATTTGGAGATGATGCAGTCCGGGAGTCAGTCGCCGTACGAGTGCTTCAATGACACCAGCCTTTGGACGAGTCGCTGCAGGTGCGAGTTGGTTTTGGTAATGGCTCGTCATCCAGTTGAGCACCCAGTTGTAGGAAACATCGTGCCGCGTTATCTCCAGATCAACAAGCATTCGCTGTCGTAAGAGTGCACCACCCGCGCGGAGTCCTTGTGAGCCATATCGTACCGCAGCGCCGAGAGCCGCGAGTCCGAAGCCGGCAGTGAAGAATGGATTTGACAGTAGCTGGGAGGTCACCGATCCCTCGCCGCTGCCGATATTTGCAAGCTGTTTGATGGCATCTTCCTTGGTCGGCGGCGCGGCGTTCAACGGTGGAGCTGTAACGGTCGATGCATGCTGGTCCATCAAGATGGGCTCAAGGTGTGAGGTGAGGTTGGAGGTCTGGAGATGATGAAGTAAAAGTTGGTCTCATTCTCTGCCTTAGGGTTCGAGATGGAGGCTCGACGGGACGGGTGACCCTTGTTCGATCAGACGCTACTGCCCGGGGAAATCGCTAGTGCCGATGTAGCGCCGAAGTTTGGCGAGCGAGATGCTCCTGCTCGTTTGAGATGACCTGAGAACAAACACGACTCCATGTGCTGTGCCTCATTCCACAACACCACTGTCATATTGTCTGGACGAGGTCAGTCTTGAGGTTGAAATGCTGGAATGCTGGCATGCCTTGTCCCTGATTCGATCACTCGCTAATCTCGATTTCTCCCTCAGGTCTTATCGTACCATGGCTTCTTCTGAGCAAGTAACGGTCGAGAAGTCCTATTTTGATGCTCTGCTTCGCAGGTGAGAGAGCACGAGTTATGTAACATATACAGCAAATCGCTGACTGGTTCTCCTTCAGAGCCGATTTTGTACGCATACGTTTCCTTTCCGAGCCTCAATGTAAGACTGGCCGTTTGACTGACACGATTCGAAGCACACATCAGCACGAATTCTGGAGCCGAGGAATGTTCCAAGAGTCACCATATCTCAGGAGGAATATGATGTTCTGGTGAGCCAAGACTCAAGTCAGGTCTGAATCCAGATCTAACGACACTTCAGCTACGCTCCTCGCAAGAGTACGACTTCCTCAAGAACCAGCTCCTGCAAGGCGGTCTCAGCCATGAAGCGCTCGAATCTCTTCTAGTCGGTGCAGGTGATGCCGAGCCCGATCAAACTGGCACCGATTGGGCAGATGAGGTCACCGACACGCAGTACACTCGCGGAAACACAGAGACTCAGAGCCGATGTCAACCGCCTGCATTTGGAAATGGGAACGGCTCGCAGAACTTCAACTCCACGCCTGGGCAAGGGAGAACACACTACACAGCACACGCCCCATCTCCCACAAGCTTGAGGGTACCATCGACCCATCGAAATGGTACCCATGGCGCATCGCATACTCCAGAGGATGCCTTTGGCGACAACGACAGCTTCTTGGATGAGGAATCGCCTACCGCAGCGGTTGGCAATGGAGTTCACAACGACAACCAACGTACACTCTACTTCACAGGTTTTCCTCCTCGAACGACATATGAAGACTTGGTGTCAGTGATCAGAGGTGGGAAGCTGCTCAGCATCAACTTGCGTTCGGAGAAGAGTGCCACTGTGACCTTTCTGGACGGTGCGGCCGAGTACCTCACATGGGCCAAGCGGAACGACGTGTACATTCATTCGAAGCGTGTATGTTGTCGTGAAGTTTTCTCAATCGATTCATGTACTAATGGCAATTCAGATCGAAGTTCGATGGGCAGAACGTCAATTCCGCCTGAACAACCACATCGCCCACAAAATCACCAACGGAGCCACTCGCAACATCCGTATCCGTGGAGCCGCGGAGAAAGGTCTGACTGAAGATGCCATCCGAGACGACATGGAGCATATCCACAACTTGATCATCATCTCCGTCGACTTTCGCAAAGGCGATGCGTTCGTGTCAACGAACTCCGTTCACAATGCTCTCTTTGCCAGGACTTGTATGATGAGTCGAAGTTCTTACAAAGGTTGTAAGATCGAATTCTACCCGGATGAATGCAATGTTCCGCTTCCTGCTCGCAATCAGCATGTCAAGACTGAAGGAAATGATCCTACCGCACGGAAATCATCGCTGGCTAATCGATTCGATATGCTCGACATCGATGGCACCGGCTCTTCTGACGACGAAGGCGGCGTTGCTACTTGAGTTTCATATTGACGTTCGCTGAACCAGAATGAAGACGAAAGGAAAGCGATGGCGCAGTGCACTGCTCGAGCGAGGCTGTCTTCTGCCTTCTGGACTTTTGCTACAATGCTCAATGCTGTTTCCCGGTCCCGCTGTGTCACACATGGTTGATCGACTTGCAGTGTACGGCTCGGGATGGAGACGACAAGAAGTTATGGTCGATATCAGGCCGGAATACAAGCAGCAGCTTCGGTAGAGCGGCGTTGATGGAGCTGGAAAAGGAAGCATGCTACAAGATACCCATATTTGCGAAATAGATCATGATTACTCAGATCTTATGATCATCGAAGAGCAACAGTCAACCTCTGGTCTACGTCGACCAAATCCCCTGCGTGCAATCCTCGATTCTCATCATCACGCCTCTCCCAACAAGTCCACTTCTACACGTGGGTTACTTGTGCCATCCGGATCTGCAGACCTTGTTCGGCAGTAATACTCGGTACTGCACACGGAAGGAGTCGTGGTAATGCTCGATTTGGTCGCCTGGTGCAGCTCATCGCTCATTGAGATACATGCGTGCACTCCAGAACACAAGAGACTACAGTCAGGTCAGAACGATGTTCCCGGTACAAGACAACTGCCCGTCCTCCAGGGAGGTGCTATCGTCCTCGGCAAGCCCCCGGCAGATTGAATTGGCACATCATATACGGTTGAACTTTTGCTGGTCACATGATTCCAGCTTCGGGCGGTACGCATCTTCTCAATGATCCAATCACCCCCACCATCCACTAACGCTGTCTCAGCTTGGTCTAGGGGTATGATTGTGAGTAGTGTCGTGCCTACCGCTGCTCCACGAGCACATCGCTAACTGTCCAAAGTTCGCTTCGCATCAATGCCCTGCATGTCAGGCTTTACTGCAACCTGTGAAAGGTTCGTTTCCTGCCCATTGCTACCTCCATAGGCCGCAATATTGACGAACAACTAGGTCGTGGGTTCAATTCCCACAGCGTCCACCAAACACTGCTGTCTTTTTGCCTTTCCCCTGGTCGTTGAGACATGTTGTAGCTTCCAGGAAGCTATTGGCATCATTTTTGGCCGGGTTAGGGTCTGGGGGCAGTGACGTCGCCAGACCTGCATTTCGGGCGATGCGAGGTGCACAATGCAAGCGTCTGCCTTCGCTCTATCTTCTGGACGTTGCAGCGTCCAGATCTGACCGTCGTGGCCTGTGATATTGCCAGCAATAGTGTGCACAATTTTCAGCTTCCCAAAAGGGGAATCTCCCGAGGCCCCACTTTTATTGGCTGGGCTGTTGACTGTTGAGTCTTTCCACCACATCCTACTGTCATTTCAAGCAGGTCTCGCTGTTGCTACTCTCGACCAACCTTACTATGAAGACGATCCTATGATCGCTCTGTGGCCGACAATACGTCGTTCAATCTTGCTGTTGCACAAGGAAGGTGCGTGGTGAATGGATTTGCCGAACGCCAAGACTTTTCTACCCGACGTCTGACATTGTCGAAGCACGACAACGAGTTGAACGAGACGAACAAAAAGCTTCACTTCAGGCAACTGCTGCCTCAGCCTACCAGCTTCTGGCTTCAGAAGAAAAGATGCGGTTCGCGACACAGAATGTGTATTTGAGCCTTGATTGTTGCACCAACGATCATCACGCTGGCCTCAGCCACTTTGCAGGATCGAAGGATTGCAGGATCCGAAGGCTGAGCTCACGATAGAGACGCGCTGGACTGAATAATGGAGCTTCGTTCTTCTTGCAGCGTGGTACACTGATGCAATATGCGGTGCTCGTACTATGCACAGCTGAAGATCATCCGTGTGGCTGCGACCAAGCATCCACCAAGTTACCTCGCTGCGCCATGCGCTGAGTTACACGAGACTACTCATTGCTCATATAAGTGACAGAGACATGCTTCCAAGGCCGCTGGTATGACTCCAAGGCTTGCACCGCGACGATCACTCTGTCAACATCACATACTCTTGAGCCATGTCATCAACCCTGACCCAAACACAAACCCAGACCTCACGGCCATTGCCACGAGTACGCATCAGCAAAGACAAAATCTGCGACGCCGACAATGGCAAGCCACTCTTCACGATCGCACGACAAGCAGGAAATGTCCCAGCCTTTCTATCGACCAAACCTCTCCTGAGCGTAACGAGAATACTCGATGGCACATCGACAGGAACCATCCGCTTTCACAGCGTCACGACGAAAGCCATCGACGTTTCGACAAATGGTCGTTCCACAGAGATTGCGCATTCAGGCTTCCTGCATCACCGATGGGGATTCAAGTCGACCACGGCTTCCAGCAGTGGTGAGACGTGGTACTGGAAGAAGGATAAGATTGGAAGAGGTGCCGTTCTTGAGAATGCCAAGAACGATGGGCAGGTCCTGGCTCGAGTGCAAGGCGACCTGCTCACGTTCGAGACTAGTCGGCTGGGCAGTGCTTCGTATGAGGAGGTGCTGGTTTCTGCTATTGCGATGGCGGAGGCTGTGAGGCGGCAGAAGAAGAGTGCGAGGAGTGCAAGCATGGTGGACTTGGGTGGAGCGATTGGGAGCTTTGCCGATTCAGGTGGTGGCGGAGGAGGCGGAGGTGGAGACGGAGGAGGAGGGGGAGGAGGCGTTTCTGGTTAGCTACTCGTGCTACATTCTCGAGTTCATTGCTGCGTTTTGACTGCGACCATTGTATAATCGAGTTGTGTGAGATTGAAGAGCATCGTCCTTACATGTAGCGCACATCCGGACCATTGTTGATGGCCGGATTGTCCAAATTCCTTTGGGTTTGATATTGTATTACTATACAGCCTCCTGTCTCCAGTGCAGAAAATGCGACGGACTCGAATGATAGCATCCTCGATGTCGGTGATGTTGATGTCGAAGGAAGAAAGCGTGCATGCTGGCAAGCCGGACCCGAATCGTGCTTACGTGAGGATATTTGCGGCGAAGCTTGGACACTCCCGATATCATCGAACATCGAATCGGAGACCTCACTTTCACCACACCACCATCACACAATCATGCGGAATCTCAGAGTAGCCAGGCAGGCTTTGAGCCTTGCTAGCGAAACTCTTCGACAACCTTATGTTTGTCGTGCATGTCTGGCGCAAGCCAGTCGACAATACCACGCAACGAGCCCCCGACACGCAGACAAGCCTTTCTACGAGCGGATACAGAGTGCCCTCTTCGGATCCAAGGAATCGAAACGAGCAGATGAGCTACGCGAAGCTGCGCGCCAAAAACAACTAGACACGGCGAACGAAGAGGGGCTTCAGACTGCGATAAAAACGAGAAGGGACGGCGACGTGGTGTACGAGATTGCAGATATTGTGGATCCGACGACACACGAGGACTACATTGTGGCAAATCGATGGGATGGGCTTGAGACTGTGGGAGGTGATGCATGGGTGAAGCAGAGGGCGGATCAAGGAGAGCAGTACACAGGGTGAGAATTGTCATGCTGGGCTGGAGAAGATCTCAATCTAATTATCCCAGGTTCATTCCACGGAGAAAAGCTCAGTTGACCGATGAGGATTGGCAGGCGCTCCTCAACAGTGTCGCTGCGGAGGTATTGGCATTGCAGAAAGCCGGGCGCGATGTCCTGGAGGTATGCGCGGGTGAGCAATCAGGAGATGGTGCAACTGTGAAAGACCACCTTCAACGTGCCAATGCGTCAGGAGCAACGGAACAATTAAGCTTGCAGCTGGATGATCCTAAAGTGAAGCTCGCGGTATGCGTCTTTTTGACTTCTCGCGAGAAGGTTCAGACAACTGACTTGTTGCAGATCATGAAGCGCACCATGCAGCTCACGGGACGACGGCTCCCTGACCTTGCTATCTCCCACGCCAAAACGCTTGACGGTCTCTACCACGCATTCAAGACGAAAGTGCCGGCGAAGAAGCTGTACAACGCAGAAGAGCTGGACCTGCTGAAGCATACACAAAATGTCCAAGTGCTTGGCCGACGCAGAACTGTGGTCGACAGGGAGAAGGCTGTTGGCAGATGGAAGCTCATCGAGGAAGAGTTGGAAATTCGCGACCTACCACTTTTCGGCAGCAAATATGTCGACGCAAAGGAGAAAGTCCCGAACAGTCATATGGCTTGAGCACGGCGGGCTCGCAGATTACAAGTGCGTCAAAGCGATGCTGGAGATGTAGCATACTGTACTACGAACAATGCTGGACAACATCCGTTTGGCAGGGCGAAGCTATGATCTCAGGTGATGTTGTTGGAGACGTCACGATACCTCCTGGCTCTTCGATCAAGGAAGTTATCCTATACAGTCTGTACTGACCCTGCCCAGGAAGTTCGCGGTCCAGCAGCGAGTCTTCGTTCCGAGACCCACAAACCACGTCGGTATTCATGTGGCGTGCAAGGATTGACCGGCGATTTCTGTTAGCCACTCTCGGCGTTGGCTCGATTTGTCCGTTCCGAAATGTTGTGACAGGCCTGTGCCTGTCGCAGCCTCGCCGACTTTCACGAACACCGCGGTTCAACGTCGGAGTGCGGTTTGAAGGTTGTCTTTGCAGGTGTTCAAAGGCCTGGGGGCGTAAACCAATGATGAGGCCTCGAAAGATCCTTGAGCCTGCAAAAGCGGTCAGATGTACTGCGCGCACAATCGCTTTACTGATGCTAGCCTACAGGGAGTATCAACATAAGAGCAATGCGATGCCCTGTGTCCTTTACTTGCCGTCTTCAGTCGTGTGTCTGACTGAAAGCCTCGCACTATGGCGACATTCTCCCTCGCAATCATCGTTGCGGCATGGCTGCTCACTTGCGTCCAGGCTATAACACCTGAGTATAAACAAGGATGCTCCATCGTACCATGGTGTAGGCTAACGCATCGCAGACAAATGTTATCGGCGCCTCGCTACAGCTCAGCCGTCCCAAATCCGAGCGGGGAGTGGGCTGTCTACTCGTCGACGAACTACTCGTTCGAAACGCACAAGCAATCTCTAACTTGGAAGCTGTTGCACCTTTCGACTGGTGACATTTCCGATCTCCGTCTGTCCGGCGCTGCGTCTGAAATCGTTTGGGTCGGACCAACAGACACCAGTGTTCTGTATCTCAATAGCACTAATGACCACGTTCCTGGTGGAATCACCCTCTGGACGGCAGATCTGGCTCAATCTCCACTTCAAAGGTGACGAAACGCTCTTCCTCGAAGCACAGCTCGCAAGCTAACAGCTCCCATAGAACCCTGGTGGCATCTCTCCCAGCGCCGTATGCTGGTCTGAAGGCAACACGAACGCCATCCGGTGACATCAACTTCATCGTCAATTGTCTTGCCTACGCGAATAATGGATCAGCGTATAATCCGAAGCTCGCATCGACCCCTTCACATACAGGCCGGCTTTACGACAATGCTTTTGTACGACATTGGAACACATACATCGCTCAAGAGCGTTACGCCGTCTTTTCTGGAACGCTCATCAACGGATCTTCCCTGAAAGGTGAAATGACCAATCTGCTTCAAGGAATGGAGGCAGCGGTGACTCGCCCAGAGACACCAGTGCAACCCAACAGGAAAGCCTCCGACTACGATCTCAGTCCAGATGGATCTAATGTCGTCTTCCTCACCAAGGCACCCGAGCTTCCAAAGGCCAACTACGCAGCCAGCTATCTCTACCTCGTACCTCATGATGGCTCTGCTGTCGCCCAGACTCTCAATGGACCTGGAAGCATGGTTCCAGAAGCTGCCAAGGGCGCATCGGGCGCGGCGCTTTGGTCTCCCGATGGAAAGCGGGTTGCATACCTTCAGCGAGACAGTGTTGGGGACGAGGCTGACAGGAGGAAAATCTACATTTTCGATGTCGAGTCGAAGAAGATTACTCCTGTGGCTGGCGATTGGGATGTCTCTCCTACGGATCTCAAATGGAGCCCTTCCAGCGACCGCCTCTATGTGGCAGCCGACTATATCGCTTCCACGAAACTCTTCATCCTACCGACCGATGCCGCAGCGGACCATGTTGCGGACAACATCACAGATATCACGACTGTGCTGGACTTCTACGTGCTTCCATCCGGAGAGGCATTGATTACTGCCAATGCAGTGTGGGCATCGTTCTTGTTGTACACTGTGTCGCCAAGTGGAGAGACGAAGTATTTCTACAAGTCAAATGAGCGGGATGCAGAGCTCGCCGGGCTTGGTCCCGACGACTTGGATTCCTTTTGGTACAGTGGTACCCTGGGCGACAAGCAGCAAGCCATTATTGTCAAGCCAGATGGATTCGATCCCAGCAAAGTCTACAGTTTGGTACTTCAAATCCACGGCGGCCCTCAGGGTTACGCTGGAAATACGTGGTCAACCCGATGGAACTTGAGGACTTGGGCAGACCAAGGGTATGTCGTCGTCTCACCCAACCCAACCGGGTCCACCTCATATGGTCAGAATCTTACGGACCGAATTCAAGGCCAATGGGGAGGTTGGGCGTACGAGGACCTGATCAATGCTCATAAGTATGCCTGCGGTAATCTCCCATATATCGACTGCAGCAATGCCGTAGCGGTGGGAGGATCATACGGCGGATATATGACCAACTGGATACAAGGCCACGACTTTGGCCGCAAATTCAAAGCTCTGGTCAGCCATGATGGCGTCGCGAGCACATACTCATTGTATAGCTCGGACGAGCTTTATTTCATGTCAGCCAACATGAACGGTACCCTGTGGGATCCGGAAAGTCGTCCCAATTACGCTGCTTGGGACCCTCTCACACACGCCAACAATTTTTCGACTCCACAATTCATCGTCCACAGTGAGCTCGACTACCGACTTCCTATCAGCGAGGGCATCTCAATGTTCAATGTGCTGCAGACTCGTGGGGTGCCGTCGAGATTCTTGAGCTTTCCAGATGAGGGCCACTTTGTGTTGAACAGAGAGAACAGCTTGTTCTGGCATAATGAGATTTTCAATTGGATCAATCACTGGACGGGCAAGATCGACAGCCTTGATGATAATGCTATTACTCAGTAGATCGTAGTGACTGATGGACATGGCTGCAGAGTGAGGCATATGAAGCATCGCTGTTACTGAATACCGTGGAGCATGTCTTGTTCGCTTTCGGTAGCCATTCAGCAAGACTCACAAGGAGTCCTACTGTACATATACAATCATTATACATTACGACTGCTCAAAGCTTGATGTCACCGCCGAACCCGACTGGTCTACGCTGCGGCTCTCCTTGCTGCGGCGGTCGGTATGGCACAATCGCCATCACCTGATACAACCTTCCCATGCCCTGCGGACTTCTATCCACAAGCCGCTTCCATCCACCTTCAATACGTTTGACGTTCTCGGTCAATTCGCTCTTGTCACTTCCCGTCGAGCCTGATCTCTCCTTGTCGATCGCTAGCTTGACCAACTGTGTAGCTCGCTCCTCGATACCCATGGCAGTCAAAAATCTTGCTTGGTCAACCGGTCCATGCACCTCCACTCCCGGTGAAGAATTGATCGCCGTCTCTGCGAGGGCGAGGAAGTCGACGTCTGCGCTTAGATCGACTGCCCCTGCTGCTTCAAAGGGAGACACGATCTTGTGAGCGCGGATGCCACGGAGCGAGTTCATCGGAATGGTAGCTGCTGGTCCGTAGTCGATGATCAACGCTGCTCCAGATGGCTCGGGCTTCTCAAGCGGTGTCTCTCGGGGACCTGAGATGACTGCGCGGCCAGGAATCGCGTACTTCGGCGTTGCGGCAGCAGTAGCAGCAGCTTCGCTTGGGTTAGAGCCTCCGAGTCGTATTGCAAAGTCTCGAGCGTATGCTTGACTCTCCGGGCTGATCTCAATCGTCGCTCCATCTGTGCTTTTGAGCGCAGTATATCGGGGTGAGATTTCTGGCAGGTACATTGAGTGTGCTGTTGCAGACCGAGCCATCGAGAGTTCGAAGTCAGGTTCTCCTTCTTTCAGCCTGTGAGGCGGTTTGGGAGAAACGAGCAATTCTCGCCATTGATGCGGTTGTGTCTGTTTTCGGGGAGATTGTATTGGTCCTGTGGGTGTCTGTATTGTGTCCTGTTGATCCTTGGGTAGAGTCACGGCCTGGAAGACGTGGATGGGTAGTGCATCGAAGAATTCGTGGGCAATGATGAAGGGTGTCTTGTTCGCTTCCCGTGGAACGAATCTGACGTCCTCAGTCCAGATGATCTTGAGATTTTTAGAATGCCTGCTGACGCTCTCGTAACCCAAGTCGTTCTTCTCGAGCGGATGGTCGCCACAGAGTAGATTGTGCTGGCTGTTCCGGAGCGTCTCACTGGCCTCTACCATGTATACAGCTTCAATAGACTCGGCAAGGGCTGGAAAATTGCGAATTGTCTGGATACGTCTGTTATCTCTCTGATGTCCCAAGAAATATAAGACCATAGCAGGTATCTTACGCGAAGCATATCGTCCATCAACGTCCCTCTGCCTGGACCGACCTCCATCAGATATACGCCCTCGCTCTTTCTTCCTTGCGCGATCCATTCTGCCACAACCCAGACCCCAATGAGCTCGCCGAACACTTGACTGATCTCGGGCGATGTCACAAAGTCGCCTTTTGCGCCGAATTGATCTCGTTCGGCGTTCGCGGCTGCGGTGTAGTAACCTCCCAGGTCGGATGTCAGGCATTGTCGCATATACGAAGCTACGGGAATTGGACCTGTCGTCTAGGGAAATGTCAGTCTTATATTATGCTGAAGGTATTGCCATGCCTACCGTAATGGCTTCAGCCAGCTGTTTCGCCAATGGTGTCGACCATTTCGGCGCCTGTTCTGTCGAGCTCCATCGTGTACCTCGACAGCCAATCGCTATGACGTTCAATCGAGAGACATTTCTAGTCAGCAACCTTGCCGTCCTAGACAAGCTCATCGTTCGACTGACACTGTGTACAGATGCATGCGAGAGTGTTGAATTTCACATGACAATCGGATGACCTCGTCGTCGTCCTCCAAAGCGGCCCGTGCCTCGAGCTTCATCCACCCAATCCAGCAATATTCCGTTCACTTCCGACCTTGATCCAATACATCTACGACAAGATGCCTCCGTCGCGTTGGGCAGAATCGGCGGAAGACGCAGCAGAAGACGCGCGACGGAAAGCAGAGAAGGAGGAGAAGAAAGCGAGAGCCAAGGCTGAGAAACAGCGCAAGGCAGAGGAGGAGGCGGCGCGGGCAGCAGCAGCGGCAGCGAACCAAACCAATGGCCACGCGGAGGAGGAGGATGTCGACGAACGACCTAGCAAGAGGAGAAGACTGTCACAAGATACCCCCGCAGAGGTGCAATCCGAGCAGAAGTTGTTGCGATTCAATGCGCCTTCATGGCAGCCGTGCCGCTCGGTGGAACGCTTCGACCGGCTGAACCACATCGAAGAAGGAAGCTATGGCTATGTGTCTCGCGCAAAAGAAGAGGCAACAGGAGACATCGTGGCGATCAAGAAGCTCAAGCTGAACCCTCTCGCAGATGGAGGCTTTCCAGTCACAGCACTGCGGGAAGTGCAGACATTGAATGCAGCGAAGCACAGGCACGTGGTGAACCTGCGGGAAGTCGTGGTAGGCGCAGGCAACTCGAAAGGAGATGTGTACCTGGTGATGGACTTTCTGGAACACGATCTGAAGTCTCTACAAGAGGAAATGGAGGAACCTTTTCTGCCGTCCGAGGTCAAGACGCTTCTGCTGCAGCTAGGAAGCGCTGTGGAATTTCTCCACGACAATTGGATCCTGCATCGCGACCTCAAGACAAGCAACATCCTGATGAACAATCGCGGCGAGATCAAAGTGGCAGACTTCGGCATGGCGCGGTCCTGTGGAGATCCAGCTCCTGCGAATCTCACTCAACTGGTGGTGACTTTGTGGTACAGAGCACCTGAGCTCCTCCTAGGCACAACGACGTATGGATCTGCCATCGACATGTGGAGTATTGGGTGCATATTCGCCGAACTGCTCACCAAGCATCCTCTGCTGCAAGGAAAGAACGAAGTGGACCAGTTGAGTAAGGTGAGTTAAACATCCAGTCCCTCCCAGCGACTGGAAAGACCGGCTACGACTTCATCACCCCATAATTGACTTGAACACAGATCTTTGAGCTATGCGGCATCCCTACGGAGGAGAACTGGCCCGGGTTCAAAAGACTGCCAAATGCACGATCACTTCGGCTGCCCACCAACAGCAGGGCCGCGCAGGGTTCAGTGATACGGTCGAAGTTCTCTACCTTGACGAATGGTGGTGTGGCATTGCTCAACAGCCTGCTGTCTTTGAACCCGTCTGAGCGACCATCCGCCAAGGAGATGCTGGAGCATGCCTACTTTCGTGAGGATCCTCGACCGAAGCCAACCGCCATGTTCCCGACATTTCCATCAAAGGCTGGGCAAGAGAAGAGGCGGAGGGTCGCAAGTCCCAATGCGCCAATCCGCGGTGCTGCACCTGGTCTACAAGGCGATGTTGACTTCAGTTCGATATTCAAAGGTCGAGAGGAAGAGGGAAAAGGTGGTGGCTTTCAGCTGAAGCTGGTTTGAATCGTCGATCTAGCATACAAGACTGATTGCCATATCTGCAATGGAAAAGCAGATGTGCTGTCTGTGCCTATCCACGCTCCGTGCCTACGCTGCCAAATTGCTTCATGTCCTCATGTCGTGATGCCGAAGCATGTGAACTGGTATCGTGTCCTCTGCATCCTTTGCGCCGTCTTACTTCGAGGTAGTCTCGCCACCCTTGCCGCTGCCGACTCCCGTGAGACCGACACTGCCTCCGCCGGATGCTGGGTTGGTGATGGCCTCGCCGGCCTCGTGCGCTGGTGGTGCGGCGGCCTTGTCAGAGCGGTCGACTTCGGAGCCCTTGCCCTGTTGAGAATGTCAGATGAGTTGAGTCAATGTCTTGAAGCATTACAACTTACGTCGTTGCCAGTTGGCGCTCCGTGAACGAGCTCCTCGCCCTCCACGGCGTTGTGAGAGTGTCCTGATCCGTCACGAGGCATGTTGTGTGGTTTGTGGTTTGTGAAGTGTTTTTGGTTGTGTTTGGAGTTGTTGTTGGAGCTTTGAATGAGTTTGGTTCTTGTGAGTCGGAGGTTGTGATAGAGTAGAAAGCACAACGAGCACGAATTTACTTATACTTCAAGTGGAGACCTTGTGCTCTCGCCTGAATTCACTCTTTTGAACATTTCTTGTGTCGTGCTGGTCAGATGACAGCGTTTGACGTCACAGACCCGCCATTGGAAACGTCAGGTGCTGGATCACGGCGATGTGAAGTGGAAGTCGAAACTTGGTCCCTTTAGGCAATTCTTTCCCACTCAAGCTGCTACGCTTTCTTGCTTGAACGTTTTCTTCATCATGCCTCCGCCAGTACAACTTCATTCAAGGTTGTGATCGACTGATGTTGTCGTTTAGACTTCGGAGGCTCTGCACATGGGTTGCGGGGCGGACTCCGGAACGGGACAGGCCGACGAGTATCCACCTTGAATATATGTCCATGCTCGACTGATCTCGGCATCAAGATTGGCGGCGAAGTGATCGTCCATCAACAATGGCTCCTCTGTCCATCTTCATATCATCGTTCTGGACAGTTTCCACAGCTTGGAGGTCATGTCATCACTGCTGAGACTTCCTCCATCAATTCGAGTGGGTTATGTGTCGAAATATCTGAGACTGCTGGGCATCGCCAAGTGTAGGAACAACGTGGAAGTACAGCGACGCGAGTATGCTACAGCCAGAGCAAGTGCGAGGGTCGCCGCGAGAAAAGGGCACGATGCCCTTCCACGGCGACGGCGGGTTCTTGGAAGGGTCATCCAGTCCATGGACCCAGCGCCTGCTACGACTGGATCTGCAGGCACTGCTCGCGATGCGCTAGAATTACCTGCAGTCGATCCCTCAGAGGAAGTCCTATCACACTCGATAGAGCAGCAGTCAAACGACATTTCCAGCAGCGATACCGAAATCATCAGGACTATGGAGTACGTCAAGAAGCACATGGATCTTCCGAAAGCCAGCGACTACCCGCATCTGTCTCCCGATATGTTCAACTCTTCTAAAGTTAAAGTGCTCCTCCACAACGCGTGCTTGAACAAGAAAGTGGAACTTGAGACCTCGCAAGAATGGAAGCACTACCAGCATCGCGCCAGGACAAATACCGCGTTTGAACTAGTGCTAGGTGTGCGTATTGGGAGCGCTCTTTCGACAACATTTACTGGTTTTGGTCGAAACAAGAAATCAGCATTTACGGCGGCGTGGCTGCAGGTGTTATCCGAGCTCCACACTTCCGGCCGGCTCCCATTATTGCTTCAGGAGACTCCACCATACTCGACAGAGGAGCTGGAGGCGACCTCGAAGAGTGCCTCGGAAATTCTGCAGGACCTGGGGAAGCAAGCGCCATACGCTCGTCAAGGTCTCTTCGTTGTTTCAACAATGATCCACACCTTTCGCTGCGCCTGTCAGGTAGCGGGCTTCTCTGTGAAATCGGAAGGAGAGAGTCTTAAGATGGCGCCCGGAAGGATCAAGTACGACATTGGTGTCGAAATTTCAGGACTGTGTTCTGCCAAACTGACGTTCACTGGATATGGCAAGACCGGCAAAGAGGCCAAGAATCTTGCTTGGGCCAACATGCTGAAGGACATGCACACGAACGGAACCCTACGCCAGCTATTTGACCCTGCAAAGCGAGCGGGACGCAGAGTCAAAATCAGTGCTGTCCAGGACCCGGTTGCCGAGCTGGGGAAAACCGTCAATGACGACGCAGACCTGGAGCTTGGCAATATCGACACAGAGCGCGAGATAAGCAGGAATGCGGTCAGTGTTGTTGACGATCCGGTCATTGAGCAAGAGACTATCGACAATGACGCCGAAGATCTGGAGCTTGTCAATCTCGATCCCTACACGATGAAGGTCGAGAAGGACGCCAAGTTGGAAATTTACACGTATGCCGCTGCACTTGGACTGGCTCCCACATTCGATGCGCAATTCGTGGAGCCACGAACGAGGCGGGCCAGATTCGCGAGAGGCCAAAAGCATATCATTCAAGCGTCAATCGCTGTGCCAGAGCTCGGCATCTCGATTACCAGCGCTGCGCGCGATCTAGAAACAGCAGAAATCGGCGCTGCTATTGAGTTCAAAAGGAAGGCTGAAGAGCTGAGATCCCAGCCTGTCACGGCCGATGGCGAGACATTACCTGAGTTCGATATATTGACTGTAGCAACGGCTCGTCAATTTGTGGACTTTTGCCGGCAGTACGACAATCACATCGATATGGAGGCCGAGCAAGTCCTCGTGGCCGGAGTGGACCACATATCAGTCCGAATAGCTGTCGACGGGGAGGATCTGAAAACACCATCGATGATGCGCACGAAGAAAGACGCCATGGCTGTAGCATATCTGCTGGCATCCTTACATATTGCGAAGGCAAATCCCGAGCGACTTGCAGCTTTTGCCGCCGCGCTCAGAACACCTCAAAAGAATCGGACTCTCGATGCGAATGTCAGTACCTCAGCGATCAACATGATGCGCGACGGCCTTATCCGCGCGAGGCGAGCGGGTCTGCCAGACGTGCGAGAGGTCCTTGAGGCGGATGACATTGGATCTGGCGATGCGAGGAACACCACTGGCAGACGCCCGCTTGGCCCGCGGGAGCGACAGATCGCGAGCAAACAGCTCCTGGAGTCGAGGACGCAATTCGAGCTTGACGCCGGTCTGAAAACCCTCCGCATGTCCAGAGCTGCACTCCCGATGAGCAAGCAACAACGGCAGGTCATTGATACTGTCTCTGCACAAACTTACAGCATTATTGTCGGCGCGACTGGCTCTGGGAAGACCACTCAAGTACCACAGATCATCCTTGATAATGCGATAGAGCGTGGCGAAGGAGGGTTTTGTGATATTGTGTGCACGCAGCCTCGGCGGCTCGCGGCCACGTCCATGGCGCATCGAGTGGCGGTCGAGCGCAACGAGCCCATCGGCAACACTGTGGGCTATCACGTTCGTTTCGACAGAACACTGCCTCGTCCCGGAGGAAGTATCACTTATTGTACCACGGGAATTCTTCTCGCGCAGCTCAAGTCAGATCCCGATGGAGTATTTGACAGAGTATCACATCTCGTGATCGACGAGGTACACGAGCGTGATTTACAGACCGACTTTCTGCTCGTCATCCTCAAAAAGGCGATCGCGCGGAGGCAAGCGGCTGGGAAAGCAGTGCCCAAGGTCATACTCATGTCAGCCACGTTGGACAAAAAGCTTTTCGCGGACTATCTGACGCAGCATGATTCGACTGGGAAGATTGTTTGCCCAACTCTGAGCGTACCTGGGCGAACGTTTCCCGTAAAGGAGAGGTATCTTGCGGATGTTGTGAGAGACATCAAAGGCGACCATGAAGCAGAGTTCGAGGCGTTGATGCAAGCTGACAACGGAACGTCGGAGGCATTCCTTGCAGCTGAGAATATGTTCGCATCTGGGTCGACCATCAAAGGGAACGTTATTGACTGGAAGCGAGGGACGACCCTGGCGAAGCCCGATGCAGCAGACCCAAGCGGTGAGAAGGAGGAGAGTATGGTGCCAGTGGCACTTCTCGCCGCCACGATTGCTCATGTCTGCAAGACTAGTACAGACGACGGGGCAATACTTGCCTTTCTGCCTGGTCTGGCCGAAATTCTCTCCACTGAAGAGCTGCTCCTTCAAAGGCCATTACTCGGAGTCGACTTCAATGATGCGGCGCGATACAAAATACATCTTCTTCATTCACAAGTGGCCCCGGAGAAGCAGTCCGAAGTACTGGATCGTCCACGCCCTGGGTGTCGCAAGATCATACTTTCAACTAATATCGCAGAGACGTCTATCACCATCCCTGATGTCCAGCATGTCGTGGATACTGGAAAGCTGCGTGAGTCGCGATACGATCAACTTCGCCGGATCACGAAATTGCAGACCGTCTGGGAGTCCAACTCCAATGCGCGTCAGCGAGCCGGTCGTGCTGGCCGCGTGCAGGAAGGCAACTACTACGCTCTATATACTCGTGAGCGCCGCGAGGCAATGCCCGCTGCTGGGTTGGCAGAACTACTACGTAGCGATCTGCAAAGCGTCTGCCTCTCTATCAAAGCTCAGGGATTTCAGCAATCAGTTTCCCACTTCTTGGGCGAAGCTATCGAACCTCCTCCTCAGGAAGGCGTCAATGCTGCAATCGGCACTTTGAAGGCTGTTGAAGCGTTCACGGCAGATGAGGAGCTGACGGCTCTTGGTCGTGTACTTTCGAAGCTTCCAGTCCATCCGACGCTGGGCAAGATGATCATTCTTGGGGTCATTTTCAAATGCCTTCATCCTATGTTGATACTCGGATCCATGGACAGCGAGCGATCCATATTCATCTGTCCTCCAGAAGCCCGTGTTGCTGCGAGGGTTGCTCAGCAGGTCTTCAACAAGCATGACAGCGATCAGCTCGCGTATCTGGAGGCTTTTACTGCGCTGAAGAGTTCCATGGAGACATTTGGCATCGGGTCCGCCTACGACTACGCACGATCGAACTTCTTGAGCATGGGCTCATTCCGATGGATGGATTCCACGGCTCAGCAAATATTGCAACATCTGGTAGAGGCAAAGCTCGTGCTAGATGAAGACGGTCCGCAGTACGGCGGCACGTCCTTGAACATCCACTCTGACAATGTACCATTGATCAAGTGCCTGCTCCTTGCCGGAATGTATCCCAACATTGGAGTCAAGAAACCTGGCAAGTCACAAGCCCACCGCACTGCGATTGCGGACGGGATCTTGATTCACCCCGGCTCGGTCAATCGCATGAAGAAATCGGAAAGCAAGGAAGATCGGATATATGCATTCAGGACGCTCGCCAGAAATGTTGCTGGCACGCAGCTTTTCATGCGCGACAGTACTTTGATTACGCCGCTCATGCTGCTTCTCTTCGGCGGTACGCTCAAGCTTCAGGGGACAAAGAAGCTGAACATGGATGACTGGCTTCCCATCCGACTACGGACGTCCCAAGATGCCGAATACGCCAGGAAGCTGGTGCTTGAGTTCCGGAAAGGCTTGGATCGGGTGTTGAATAATGCTTTCAAGTCCTTGTCTGGCAACGGTGGTCGCTCCCTGCACGACGATGAGATACGCGATCAGTTTACGAGTAAAGTCGCCGAGCTGCTGGATGAACAACGGACCATGCGCCGGCCAGACAGTGCATAGGGGCATTTCAGACAGGGAGTACGGCCGAAGTACAACGGAGTGACGACTTACTTCCACGACGTGAGAGGAGTACTGCCGCTTCGCATGAATGCTGGTGCAGTGTAGTCGGCGTGCTTTGGCGCACGATCGAGTGTTATGATGGTATAGCATGTGCATGACGCAGTCAACGTATACATAACTCTCAGCTCTCACAATTCATGTTTGTCGACAATTGACCCGGGTTTACATAATTCATGATTATACTTCGACACAATCAAAGTTGGCGCTAGCGCGCAGATCCCTGCTGCACAAATCCGATCCGCAAAGTGAAGGAAGATAAAATGACCAAACGACATCTACATCAACAATCCTACGCTTCCTCGATTCTCTTACAGACCAAACCTTTTCTTTCTGATCTGGGTCCTCCGGTGCCGCTCGCTTCACATCAACGCCGGCGCCTTTCATTTTGCCCACCCACACCGGCTGGCCATCACATTGCGCAGCCAGCGATTATGTCTCGAGGCGGGCGAGGAGGCGGCGCCGCAGGGCGGATGAAAGACTTACCTTTCGAGGTTGACACTGCGCTCGAGGATCAGATCACGGCATATACGGACGGCCTGAACGAGGACGATGAAAAGATACTCTACCCTGTAAGACTCTCCAAGCAGCAGCGACCATACGACAAGCTAACGATGCGCAGGACATGAAAATTCATCATGCTCCTCCACCGACTGCACGCGAAAGGAAATTGGTCAACAAGTGGCGCGAGATCCGAGAAGCCAGACGGAATGGACCATTCTTCATCGACGCTCCGCGCACCGGCAAGCGCGATCCTGCTGAGTTCAACGCCTTTGAGGATGTCGATTCGTATTCCAGCAAGCGAGTCAAGCGGACAGGAGGCCTTCACAGTCTGAAGAACGTGGGAATTGGTCAATATCATCCGCTGCCATGACTCACACGCGAATCGCTGACCCCTTCTGCAGTCAAAGAGCTATTACCAGAAGAGCTCTGGAGTGTCGTCGACGATGGCGAAGAAGTCGTCGAGGGTGCTACAGCTCCGAAGAAAAACAACCTTGCTTTCCTCAAGAAGCGTCGTCTCGACAAACTCGCCCGTTTCGATGATGGCGCAGAAGTCGACCTCACCGCCGACATCAACGACGACGACGAGGACAAGAATGCGGATGACGAAGGTGCAGATGCGCCGGAAGCGCTCGAAGACGACGACTTCACCGAAGATGATGACGATTTGGGTGACGATTACAATGCTGAGAAGTACTTCTCGGGTGGTGAGAACAACGAAGACGATGGAGGTGGCGACGATGGTGGTGGTGAAGAACCTTGGTAATTTAGAGCGTACCCTGTCCACTGATATCTCCATATACCCCACGCGTACGAGTTGCATTTGAGATGAGCCATCACCCATAACCCCGTTCCCTTTTCCGCCCTACAATGCCGAGCTAAATTGACTTTGCTAGCGATTTTGCTCTAGAAGATCCTACCGAAGAATACGACCGTGCCAGACAACAGCGGGATAATAAGAAGAATCACTTTTACAAGTACGGACTGCACAATGCTACCGGTCCTGATCCAAAGAATCGGGCTAACGAGCAGTGGGACAACCTCGAAACGCTGCTGCTGGGCAAAGCCAAGAAAGAGCGGGCTGATTCCAGGAAAGCGAGATCTGCTGATGATGCTGTCGAAAATGCCGATGATCGGGACGTCGAGGACCTCGAGCCGGACTGCTTCGACGGTGAGGACGATATGGATGATGGCGAGCCGGTATGTCAGCCCATTGATCATTGGACATCCTGCCCCCACACCTGTCAGTACTGACCGCCTATAGTGGTAGGTTTCTCGTTTCTTCCTCTACTATCTTCCGCGAATCTTGTCTGCATCCCGGTTGAAAGAGGTAAGGCCATAGAGCATATCCTGCACAACCATGCAACTGCAGGAACACATGCAAGCCACTTCGAAGCTTGACTGAGCCTGCGGGATATGAGTTGGCTGAATGAGCGATTGTGAGAAGCAAGATTGGAGAGAATTGCGGACTCTACTTGGATGTCAGTCTGATCGAAGCCATTCGGTCTTCGCAGCGAATTTGATGTTAAAGAGCTATAGGGTCATGCTCAAGCTTTTCGACCAGCAGCTTCTGAATGGCAGTGTTCATTTGCGAAGTGAGTGAAGGGAATAGCATGAACGGACCGCACTCCGGAAGCTTTCTCAAGCGCCGGCATTGTGACTCGACTTAAGTCCTCTCTCTTCCGCAAATTCCATCTACATCACAATGTCGGTGAACGTGCTCATTGTCGCACTCATTGTGCATCGCAGGGTTCTCAGGAAGAACATGGCCGTTGTGGATAGGGCCGGGGCATGGCATTCCTCTGCCAACGCATTTTCTTTTCACTCCACGCGGCGTTCGCCAGGAACCGGTTTTCTTCGGCGCCATCCCCACCCAATCTATGGCTATCGCTGGGCATGTGGCCAGATAAAGCCTAGAATGTGGTAAGTCCTCAACAGGTTGTTTTCTCTATTGATTATTCTCTTTCCGTATTGTTGTTTCCCATACACAATTGCCTGTGCAAGTTCTTTCACCATGCCGGACAACGCTACTCTCCTCCAAGGCTTCGAATGGAATTGCCCAGCCGACGGAAAACACTGGCAACGTCTTCTCCGCGCTTTGCCCAATTTGAAAGCATGTGGGATCGACAACATTTGGCTTCCACCTGCTTGTAAGGCAAGCAGTCCGGAAGGCAATGGCTATGATATCTACGATTTGTACGACCTTGGAGAGTTCGACCAGAAGGGTGGTGTGAGGACGAAATGGGGAACCAAAGACGAGCTGCTTGAATTGTCAGCCAAAGCGAAGGAATTGGGTATCGGCCTCTACTGGGACGCTGTTCTGAACCACAAAGCTGGAGCAGACAAAAGGGAGAAAGCCCACGCTGTCGAGGTTGATGAACACGACAGAAATACGGAAGTCTCGGATGCTTATCAGATTTCGGCATGGCTTGGGTTTGACTTTCCGGGAAGAGGAGAGAAGTATAGCAAGTAAGTAGGATGCAACGTGCACAACCCTAACCCTAAGCTGACAATAGCAAGACAGAAATACCACTGGTATCATTTCTCGGGCACCGACTGGGATGCCGCCAACGAGAGGAAAGCGATCTTCAAGCTCAAAGGCGAGGGCAAGTCATGGAGCGAAAGTGTCGACGACGAAGACGGTAACGCAGATTACATGATGTTCGCCGACGTCGACTACAGCCATCCAGAAGTCCAAGACGACGTCAAGAACTGGGGACCATGGGTCGTCAAGGAAGCCGGGCTGAAAGGATTCCGCCTCGATGCCGTGCAGCACTTCTCCCAACGCTTCACGAACGAATGGGTCGAGCACGTACGCGAAGAATGCGGCGACGACATCTTTATGGTCGGAGAGTTCTGGACGAACGACACCGAAGCCATGAGCCGCTGGCTGGACGAAATGCATCGGAAATTCTCCTTGTTCGATGCGCCCTTGCTGTACAACTTCTCCCGGCTGAGCACGACCGAAGACGCCGATTTGAGGACTGTCTTTGACAACACCTTGGTCAAACGCGATCCGCTGAATGCAGTGGTAAGCCACTCTCCGTCATGACGACAAGCACCATACTAATGCCATCCAGACTGTGGTCATGAACCACGACACACAACCCCACCAAACAATGGCCACCAAAGTCGAAGGCTTCTTCAAACCCCTCGCCTACGCCTTGATCCTCCTCCAAGACGCCGGCTACCCATGTCTCTTCTACGGCGACCTTTACGGCATGCAAGGCGAGTCCCCCGAACCTCCCGCCGCCGGCAACAAGATCGCCGACATGACGCTCGCTCGTAAGCTCTACGCTTACGGCCAGCAAGACGAATATCTCGACAAGGCGAATTGCATCGGTTTTGTCCGGAGAGGAACCGCTGAGCATCCTGCTGGTTTGGCGTGTGTGATGTCTAACGGTGGACCGGGCGAGATCCGAATGGCGGTTGGTGAGATGCATGCTGGACAGATTTGGACGGATGTGCTTGGATGGGAGCAGGGAGAGGTCAAGATTGACAATGAGGGGTATGGAGTGTTCAAGTGTCCTGGCGTCAGTGTGTCGATATGGGTTCGGCAGGATGCTGAGGGGAGAGATCGCTTCCCGCTCAATTTCGACAGCGATATTTACAAGGAGTGTTGAGCTCACGCAGGACGGATTTGATTGAGCTGCTTTGCTGTCGTAGAACTGTTTGGGGAGATCGATCTTAAGCTTTAAATATAGAGCACTGCTTGGAGCACTCAAGATAGAGGGTTGCTGGACGATGAATCTATCCGTGCAATTGCGAGACTTGCCGATTGTTCTGTAGACAGACTAAGTCCATAGCCTTTGCCCACAACTTCCGCAGCTCCTTTTCTCTGCGTTCGAAGGTACCGTCCGACACGTGCCTGGTCAAGCAAATGCAGCATCTTTCACTGCGCGGGCTTCAACGTCTTTGTTCATCATAGCAGCTGAACACTGCTTCGACGTGTCTCGCCCGCTTCCCACACCCTGCCACATGCGAGGGTGTAGCATGAAATTCGGACCCTCCTTGAAACGCCTGGCTATGCTTTCCGTGCTCTTACACGCAGGCTCTCCGTGACCTTCATCGCGTATTCCGAGATTGCTTTTTCATGAACTCAGATCCCCATTTCAATACGTCCTTGCCAAATTCCTCAAGTACCAGTCTACCAGTCTCCGTCCAACCTTTGCCTCGGAAACATGGATAAGGTCACCCTCCATGGAGTAGTCCAAGTCGCTCGAGTTCACGACCTCACCCTCCAACAAACCGCCATCAGTGTGACGCACTTGTCGGCTGCGTTGCTTGTTGACCAAGAGCCAGCTGCGAAGGGTGTCTGGGTCAACCTCGAGGAAGCCGGCCAGCTTAGTGAGGTCCATAGTGGTGTAGAGCTTGAGGTAGCTGCGGACGGTAGGCGCGAAGATGTTGTTCTTGACTTCGTTCATGAAAATGGAGAGGTGGTGCTCGATCGGATCGGGGTTGAGGTGAGGGTTCTCGAAGTCAGGAGGTGTCGGTGAGATGAACTTGGGGCATGCGGTGCGGAAGAGCTCCTCGAAGATGGGCAGGGCCTCGGGACCACCACGCTGCATGCGAGTGAGCTGCTCGCCGTACTTCTCACGGAGGGCGGTGTGGATGGTGTCGTCCAATCGGGTTGGGTGGAATGCCACGCAGATGGCGACGAGTGCGTACATCTGGTCGTTCTTCTTCGAGATGCTGTCGTATTGGGCACCCTTCTGGAAGTTCTTGGTGCGCGAGACGTAGATGAGGATGTGGTTGAATGCGCGGAGGGCGTCGGCGTAGCGGTGCATCATCATGTACGAGAAGCCAACGTAGTAGTATGTGGTGAAGTTGGCTGCCATGACACGCGCGAACATGGCCTTTTTGTTCAGCTCGATGTCGTCGAGAGTCTTGAGGGCCAAGCTGAAGTCTCCGAGCAAGCAGTGTACACGCAGCAGACCGATGATGGAGAAGTAGCCCAACATTTGGTACAGTGGGCGGTTGCCGTAATCGCCGGCATATGGTGCGGGATCCTCTCCTCTCTTTCGTGCTGCCAATTGCTCGCTGATTTGGGATCGCTGGATGAGCGAGTAGAGAACATTGAGCACCGAGTAGCATCCCCAGGTGTTCGGGTTGTCGCGAAGCATGGCAACTTCATCGTCCGAGGCGCTCGCGTTGGGCTGACCTTGCTGAAATGCGACTCGTTGGCGGTATGAGCAGAAGGAGTTGAATTGGTAGATGAATTCGTCGATGACGTCCCACGCCCAGTAGTATTGTCGCTGGTTTGGTCAGCATCATTGAGGTCTTACTGCAGAGCTGAGTATAATTACCGAAGGCACTTCAATGTCCACAGGACCCTCACTGTTGAGAATGTAGTGGAAAAGGTTGCAGTAGCTGTCGTAGCTTTGTGTCTTCAACTCGATCGAGGCGCCGTACTCCAGTGGTGTTGCTGCCGCTGCCAATTGTGCCTGCAAATCTTGTGCGCCTCCGAGGGATGATGATCGGTCGAGGTCATATTCCTGTCCATCTTCATAGCCAACCTGCTCCCGGTAATCGTTCGCGAGTGCCTCCTCTTCCGCGTCCGAGTCGTCGTCGATGGGCCGTTGCGCCTGGGGCGCTGGTCGCCCGCTCATGATGAGAATGTGTCGTGAAGGTGAAGGAGGTGCGGGTGTTCGATCGGCGGAATGTCGTGTGCGTCGCGGTCGGTGTGTCGGTTGTTTGGAGATTCTCATCTTCAACAACCCTAACAAATTTGATGCTAGTGGGGCGTTCCTTCCACGTTTGGTGTTCGAATTCTTGGCATCGCGGAGTGGAGTGGTGGGTTTGAGATGCTTGGGAGAGAGCCTCTTCACGACTGCAACATCATCGAGGTATCATTTTCATCAAGTAGACAGGATTGTATATACGACCTCCGAACCAGAAGCGCTGTTTGCAAACTCGAACACGACTTCCCTCTCTCTATAGTCGACCTCATTCCTTCCATCTCAAGAGCAAACCATGGCACCTGTCCATAGAGTCGCCGTGATACAAATGTGGCCTAAGGTCGTTATCACCATGACTGCATGCGAGAACCCGCACTGAACGAAGTCTCGCAGCCCATGGCCATCGAACGCAACTACAAAACAGCTTGCGACTTCATTCGCGCCGCTGCTCTTCAAGGCGCCACACTCGCCGTCCTACCGGAGTACCATCTCCTAAACTGGCTCCCCAACGATAGCAAATTCAAAGCAGCCTGTGCATCATGGAAGACATATCTCGACGGCTACGTCTCGCTGGCCAAGGAATGCAACATCAACCTCGTTCCCGGTACAATCGTAGAACTACACCACGCGGGAACGGACGATGAATGCCTTCTCAACGTGGCGTACTTTATCACGAATACCGGAGACATTGCGGGTAAATATGTCAAGAAGAATCTATGGGGATCGATTGAGCGGCTGCATCTCACTTCCAGCTCTTCTGATCCTCATCCGGTGTTCGACACACCCCTGGGGAGGGTAGGGATGCTGATATGTTGGGATCTTGCGTTCCCGGAGGCCTTCAGAGAGATGATCTCTCAAGGCGCCAAATTGATCATCATCCCTACATTCTGGACGCTGTCGGACTGTTCAAAAGCCGGGCTGGCCATCAATCCCACGTCCGAGGCTCTCTTCCTCGACTCGATGCTGACGGCTCGATGTTTCGAAAACACATGTGGTGAGTACAACCCTGCTGATGAGAACCGGAAGAAGAACGCTGACGAGAGGCGGTCTGCAGCAATCGTGTTCGCCAATGCAGGCGGACCACCAGGCAAAGGCTATGCCGGGCTTTCTCAAGTTTGCGTACCTTATGCTGGAGCTCTGACGAGGTTGGGAAGCTCGGCAGAAGGGATGGCTGTTGTAGATGTCGATATGCAGATCGTTGAAGATGCGGAGGAGAATTATCAAGTGCGAGCGGATCTTGCGAGAAGTGATTGGCATTATGAGTACAGACATAGTAAAGCAGATACGAAGCTGTAGTATGAGACAGAATGACAATACTTGCAGTCAGTCAACGTGCAGACAAGTGGAAGAGCTTTGTATTCGCTTACAGCGTGTTGACGCACCGAAGCGATCCAACCTCGCAGGAACATCTGCAGGCCTCGATTGGTTTACAGTAATGTCCTTGTAAGCAGACCTTTGACCTCCAGTCGGGTTCGGACGGTGAGCATTCCGAAGCGCTAAACCGCTGTACGTTTGACTTCCGTGGTGGCAGCGGATCTGCATTGAAAGACAGTTCTGCTAGTCTCCCAATCCGCGCGTTCGATAGCGCTCCACCTCTGCCTGAACTTCCACTACTGTCATCGGTGCTTTGCGTTCGGACCACTTGCGCTGCTCTTCGAAAGCGAAGCCTGCAATGCTTCGAAATGCGACAACGAGGAAGCCGAGCTCTTCCCGATCGACGTCGAAGACTTCCCACCACTCGACTTCTGGCAGTTTTACGTCGACTTCTCTGCTTGCCAGATAGATTGCAGCCACGGCCAGCGCTGATGGCTGATGTGTGAGGTATAACAGTTGCGGGCTCAGCAAGGCGCTATTCAGATGTGCAAAGGCAGCCTTGGCCACGACTGAACCCGTGCTGCTCTGGAAAGCATCGATGGTCTGCAGATAGTTGATGCAGAGCGTGTGAGGAAGCGCAACATGAGTCTGGAAGCCGAGCACGCGTAGAATGTGGCCCTCAATCGCAAACAATCGGGTTCTCGCAGCCTCATATTGACTTTCAGGTAAGTGCCAGTCCGAGAAACCGAACTTGGTGCTCATGTCAAGCGACGTGAGTCCAGCGGCGGGAAGACTGGAGAGATACTTTATTGTTGTCAGAGTTTGTCGAGGCGTGATGGGAAACGCAGATGGCTTCGCAACGAGGTATAGTGCCGCAGCGGCAACATCCTGTGGTTGTTGCAAGGGTCAGCGCGGATGGTCATTACTCGCAATGATCACGAGGGATATCATGAGCCAGGGGCGGAACAGACCTCGGCGTCGTGATCGAGAATGCTCCCTCCATCGGGACCAACCCAGAACCGAGACAGCACGACGATTGCCTGGGCGATGATTTCCTGCGGAAGGTGGAGCAAGATGCCTGCGGCCTGGATCAGGCTGGCGGTCGCGAACCGGGTCGAATCCTCGATGTCTTTGGGAATCCCATCGAGTTGCGAGGATGATGTCTCCAGTTGCAGCGAGGTGACCAGTGGATTGAGCAGGTGCGACGGTTCGGTGATTGGAGCCATGCGAGTGTGTGAACGACGCGAATTGAAGGGTCGAGCGGAGCGGAGCGGGAACTCGTGGCAAGCGTGGTCGAGGCAGATGTCGACGGGGATGTTGGACCTGGAGGTGAAGTGTAAGGTTCCGGTGAAATGGAATTCTGCTGCGTGATTTACGAGTTCGTGCCTGTAAGATACGCCGTTGTGGGACTAGTTTTGTTGATCCTTGTTGTCGACCATCACGTTTCATCACACAGACGACCTTTCACATGTTCGCTGATGCTGAACCCTCCACTCCACTCCACTCCACTCCGCACTCACATGCTACCGAGTCCGCCATGACAATTCTCCGGCTCGGCCTCGCGTCCGGCCATCGACATCGACCGCGACCCAATGCTCATCCGGTCTGCATCGATAGTTCGATGCTGAATGCGGCTCGTATAGAACTTACCTTACAGCATCGTCAACCAAACATGAATCGAGCGACCCGATGGATCTTGGCTCTCCACTGCAAAACAGCATTGGTCGTCGTCTCCACGCTGCGTGCAAATGGGCCGCGCACGGCATGCGATTGACGATCACGACTCTCCCGACACGGCCCCTGTGCTGCATTGCAACATGTCATCAGCAATCGAGAAGTGCAGTAGTCTCGTGCAAGACCGAACGATAGATGCATCCATAAAGGGCGAGAGAGGTAAGGTGAACATTTGCATTGCGTCCACTTCGACTACATCTTGTCGCACTGTCGTTTTCCCTTCATTCTTGACTTGGCTTCGGAAGCAAGTCTCCAACAATCGCTCGTTTGCTTTACTCACCCTCGTTGTCTCGTATATCATCCTTTCAATGATGCAATACCTCCCAGTCACTCTGGCCGTGATTGGCTTGATCAGTCAGGTCAACGCACAGCAAGACCTTGATCCTTCAACTTGCGCTTGCAATGTACCAACTCAAACAGTGACAGTCACCCAGACTGTGCCCGCCACTCAGTCCTCTGCTGTTGTCACTCCCACGGTCAGCAATGGATTTGGTACAGCCAGCAACGAATTCCGTCCGTCAAGCACCGGAAGCTTCCCATGGACCAACTCCACGACCTCCGCATCTACCTCCTCAGGACCTTCCAGCACCGAGAAGAGTCCCACCGGTGCGTCGAGCATGCCGTCGGGTGGCTTTGCAAGCCGTTCGTCGAACTCGTCTACTGTCTACTCCAGCACATACTGGCGATTCCAGAGCACCAAAGCGAGCTCTACAGGCGCATCGACGTCGGGCAGCTTCCTCCCATCTTCTGTGGCGTCTGCGTCCGGATCTTTCGCGCCGTCTTCCGCGCCATCGACATCGGGCAGCTACCTTCCATCTTCTGTGGCGTCTTCTTCTGTGGCGTCTTCTTCCGGATCTTTCGCGCCGTCTTCTGCACCGTCGACATCAGCCAACAGCACTGGAGTGAGCGCCACAGGTACAACGACCAGCTCCCTGGCAAGCTCCAGCACATACTGGCGATTCCAGAAGACCACTGCGAGCTCTACAGGTGCGTCGACGTCGGGTAGCTTCCTTCCATCTTCTGCCGCGTCTTCTTTCGGATCTTACACACCATCTTCCGTGCCAACCGCATCAGCCAACAGCACCAAAGTGAGCCCCATCGGCACATCAACAGGGCCTTCGACAAGCTCTCAGACGACCGTGTTCGTGATTCCAGTGCCGTCTTCTATTCCTGCATCTTCGCAGGTATTGTCAATTGGCTCCTCGATCCAGAGCAGCACAGGATCATCATCATCCACGGAGGCCCCATACAATAGTGCCGGCGTGAAACCCACCAGCACCGCAAGCACCACCTCATCCACGAGCTACAGCTATGCCTACACGCCTCCCGCTTTCGCAAACCCCAGCAGCTCTTCCTACACGCCTTCCTCCAGCGCAAGCTACAGCTATTCCTACACGACTTCCGCTGCATCTCGGCTGCCATCGACCAGCAACGAGTCTGGTCCAACAAGTACGCAAAGCGCCAGTTCGACAGCCCATTACTCTGGTCTCGGCGCAATTCCGTCATCCACGACCGCCAACTCCTTCACAAGCAGCGCCACCTCACCGTCAGCCTCGAGCACCCCAGTCTCGCCGGACGAATACCCGTATTCCGAGGGTGGCGAGGACTCGCCTCCCGTCTACAGTTCGGAGGGTGATGACGCTGAGGAACAGCAGGCATCGCCTTGGGACATCTTCCAGCGATTTCATCCTCGCGCTCTGCGAGTCTGAGCCATCAGAGACAAGATGCGACTCTGTCGTGCACGCGCCGACCGGCATGCTGCACGAATGAGCCCGGGGGTTGTTCACGGTCTCACGATTGCGGAGAGATGACGAAGATGGACAAAGGTTGGCAACGAGGGATTTGAACCTGTATCATGTTTTCATGTGTTTAAGATCATCACCATTCAGTACATCACATTTCATGTGTTTAACGTCATTACCATTCAGTACATATGCTCCGGCCAGACCTTCGCTTGTCGAATGTCGCAATGCTATCCTTCTCTTCTTCACTACCTTTGATGTCGATGTGTACAGGCAGCATGGGTCACTTCAAAGCGTTCGCGTGGCAGCTTCCTGAGCTGTGATCCTAATTGCGGAGTCGATCAAGGTGCCTGCACTCGACGCAATGCGGGACGTTCCCAGCTGTGGTATGGCTCTGCTTGACGGGCGTGTTTGATGACCTCGTGATGATTGGGTCAGATCGTCAATGGACGGACTTTAAGGCTTGCATAACAGAAGAGCAGCGTCAAGGCCGCCAGAGGTCGGCGACTCGAGCAGGACACCAGCATTCTTCCGGGTGAGGATGGTGAGAACTTCGATCATATCGTTCGCATGTCCCTGCCTCACTCTCCATCATCATTATCGAGACCTTCATCGTCCCACTCGTCGTCGCTATCCAGCATCTCCACATCCTCGTCATCGTCCTCCTCGTTTGCAGCATCCTTCCCGCTTGTATTCTTCTCAGCCTTCTTCCGCTCCACATTCGCCTTTTGCTCCGCCTTCCGCCTCTCCTTGACCTGCCTCTTCTGCTCGTGCACCTTCTCCATCTTGCTGATCTCCTCCTTCGTTTTGTGTATGTACTCGTGCCACATGATCTTTCCATTGCACACGCCTTCCTCAACCTTTGTCAATCTCAATCTCATCCTCGGACCAAGCTCGTGCATCTTAACGGCCTTCTTTTGAACATTCACTCGCTCTTTCCGATCTGAACCTTCCTTTTGTGATCTGTTTCGCTGCACCTTTCGTGCGTTGGTCATCTCGATCTCAATTTCGGCGTCGGTGTCGGGCTCTGATTCGGACCCGGATGTGAAGCCGTCCGCGGCGTGAGGATCGAGAAGGTAGTCGGACACATCATTGAGCTTTCCGAGATTGGGCAGCGCTCCTCTCTTGCGTTTTTGCCCAGCATGTGCATTTTTCTCGGCGGCGTCCAATCTACGGAGTGGTTTAGGTACAGACTTGGCCGTACGGGTTTCGATTGCGTAGTGGCGGAGGTTTAAGATATATGTTGCAGAGTCGGAATTGGGGTCTTGTGGCTCGCGGTCAAGCAGCAACACACGTTTTATGCTGTTCAAAGGAGTTGCGGCCGGATTGATGGGTGGGAAGAGAGATTGAAAGACGCTCGTCGCCAGCGATTCGAGATGTTTTGGTATCTTGGTCTTGTTCGTGGCATCGTCGTCGTCCTTGGAGTTGAAGTTGTTCATTACCAGTAAAGGCGCCGTCAAGTACTCCGTCCCACCGCTCTTTGGCCGTTTCATGCTTTGGAATATATCCTTACACAAGCTGTACTTCTCCACGCGGAAATGCAATGTCGGACCACGGGGTGTCAATGCCAACCGCAGATTTGTGTTGCCGGTGCTGCTGCGACTGAACAGCATGAGATGGGTCACGCCGAGCGGACCGGCCATGGTGGTGTAGTCGCGCAACTTGTTGCTCCGTCGCTCTTTCAATCGAGATGCCGTGTCTGGCTCCATCATACCACGGACATCCTTCACCAATTGCGTGACGCTGGGACCGACCTCACTGGCTCCGACCCGAATGACCATGCTCTTGGGTGCGCGTGTGCCGGGTTTCGAGGCCACATGTCCGGTCTTGACGCCAGTGGCAATTTGTGCGCCAACATGTGTTCGCTTCTTGACCCTTCGTTTGGCCATGTTTGCTGTGTCGTGATTGTTGGATATTCGATGGAGTCGAGCTCGAAAGTTTTCTCAAGCTCAAAGGTATCTCCGAGACGGAGCTGTCTCCGCCTGCCTTATCGATACGAGAAATTCTACGCCGAGAAACATCAAGGTACAACCTGGCTGCCTTGCCTTCTTAACAACTTCCCCTGCTATCGCCGTCGACAAATCCTCATCCACTCCGCCTGAATCGTTCCTTAAGAGATAGGCAGTACACCCGCTGCTCAGAATCTCCCATCCACCATGTCTTCCGTCAAGAGACGCAAGCTCGACGTCAACCGTGCCGCCGAGCAAGACACGCCATCACCACCGCATTCCTCTCGGCCAGCGAAGCAATCGACACAGAGCGATGAACGTCGAAGCAAAGAACGAGCAAAGCGACCGCACACGGAGATGTCCAAGGATGACAAGGATGAGCCCGTCGCAAAAGAAGAGCAGCTCGAGGGCGAAGAAGACTTAGACGATGGCATTGTCGCCGCGGATGATGAATCGACAGACAAGACTTTCGCCGACCTGGGCGTCGTGGACTCTCTGTGCGAGGCGTGTACTGCGCTGGGCTTCACAAAGCCAACGGCAATTCAAAGAGAGGCTATACCCATTGCGCTAGAAGGTAAGGACATCATCGGATTGGCAGAGACAGGAAGTGGAAAGACGGCGGCATTTGCTCTACCGATTCTTCAAGAGCTTTTGGACAAGCCACAACCAATGTTCGGCTTGGTTTTGGCTCCTACTCGAGAATTGGCATATCAAATCTCGCAGCAGTTCGAAGCTCTCGGCAGTCTGATCAGCGTACGGTGTGCCGTTATCGTAGGAGGAATGGACATGGTACCACAGGCCATTGCTCTTGCCAAAAAGCCTCATATTGTGGTTGCAACACCCGGTCGCCTGTTGGACCATCTTGAGAACACCAAGGGATTCTCATTGAGACAACTGAAATACCTCGTGATGGACGAAGCGGATCGACTCCTCGACCTTGACTTTGGCCCCATTCTCGACAAAATCTTTCAGGTCCTCCCACGAGAGCGCCGAACCATGCTCTTCAGTGCGACAATGTCTACGAAGCTGAACAATCTTACTCGAGCTGCTTTGCAACAACCTGTCAAAGTGAGCATCAGCAGTAGCAGTTACCAGACCGTCAAGAATTTGATGCAGCGATACATCTTCATTCCGCACAAGTTCAAGGACATCTACCTGGTGTACTTGCTGAACGAATTCGCCGGCCAGACCTGTATCGTGTTCACCCGCACCATCAACGAGACCGCACGAATAGCATTCCTTCTACGAGCTCTGGGCCGCTCTGCCATTCCTCTGCACGGCCAGATGAACCAATCCGCACGTCTGGGAGCACTGAACAAGTTCCGTGGAGGCCACCGCGACATTCTCGTCGCCACAGACGTCGCCGCGCGCGGTCTGGACATTCCTTCGGTCGATCTGGTGCTGAACTTCGACCTCCCACCCGACAGCAAAACATACGTTCACCGCGTCGGTCGTACCGCGCGAGCAGGCAAGTCCGGCGTGGCGATCTCGGTCGTCACGCAGTACGATATCGAGATCTACCAGCGGATCGAGAAGGCACTGGGTAAGAAGCTAGAGGAGCATCCTACCGAGCGAGACGAGGTCATGGTATTCGCGCCGAGAGTGGGAGAGGCACAACGAATTGCTGTGACGGAGATGAAGAACGAGCATGAGAAGCGTGGGGGTGGGAAAGGCAAAGGTGCTGGTATTAGTGGAGCACGGGCAAAGAAGGGTGGCAAGAGGGATGAAATGGATGCTGATGAGGGTTGAACTCCTTGACGTGGTCATCATGATGTGCTTCGTGTGGTGGGAGGGTGATGGACGGAGACATTCGGACGGCATGTTTTGATACCCTGAATCCACTATTTTGGCTGGCAATTTTGGCTGTGGTATACGCCCTTATAGGAAATGAAGCTTCACGTACGAGACTCGATATCACAAGTAGGTAGCCAGACAAGGTTCACGAACCGTCTTGTAAGAGTATCGACAATATGTAGCCACCGGCGGTCGTATATCTGCATGGACCAAGCCGTGCTCTAAGCCATGCCTGTGGACAAGGCCGACTGGAAAAACTCGAGTATGAAACGCCTCGCTTTACCGCGCAAATCAAAATGCCAATGACAGCAGCCCTACTCATGTGTAGTCCGCGATATTCCAGGTATAGTGCTCAGCATGATCCATGACACCTTCATCGCTTCTGCTCAAACGAGCTCTGAACAGACTTTTTCTGCGCCTCCGCCGACATGCCAAAGATGCGGTCGACCATTTCTCCTCCGCGCACGGCGAGGATGCTGAGCAGCGTATCCGACAGGCCGTGAGTCTTCTCATTGCAGCCTTGAAGGAAAATACCTGCATCAGGTGACACGGTGCCCTCCTCGAAGTCGACGGCGTAGTCGCGGCCGACTGACCAAGATTTGTCCTTGCTGTCGCCGCCAGGCATGCGGTCTCGTAGGTCGTGGAGCATCTCCTCGTGGGAGTTGCGGATGTATCCGCTCGCAACGACGACCAAGTCGACGGTGATCTT
Organism: Zymoseptoria pseudotritici STIR04_4.3.1; assembly: GCA_000223685.2. Taxonomy (NCBI): domain Eukaryota; kingdom Fungi; phylum Ascomycota; class Dothideomycetes; order Mycosphaerellales; family Mycosphaerellaceae; genus Zymoseptoria; species Zymoseptoria pseudotritici. The sequence continues at coordinate 93,620 of AFIR01000068.1, forward strand.
CTCCGTGTTGTTGGTTTTGGCAGAGACATATGAGCCGGAGTTGTTCTTGATTTCGAGCTCAACGGCGGGCTTTCCATCGAGTTCGACGTCGCGGACGGCAGTGACCTCTCGGTGGTTCAGGATGCGGTGAGGCCACTCGGATTCGGAGCGGTATTTCAGTTGGTAGGCGTACATCTCGTTGTAGATTTCCTCGAGTAGCTCAATGCGGACGACACCGTAGTTGGTGGCCTTGTCCAGGGCAATCGTCGCCTTCCTGACTTCAGGACTCTGAGCATAGATGTCGTCGACTCGGTCGGGGTTGAAGACTTCGTTGACGCTGTTTGCTGTTAGCTTAATCTCACCGTTGGGATGTCCATCGAACTCACAATGGAGAGTCATCACTTGGTCTCAAGGAAGACCCTCTGATCATCAAAAGCGACTGTGCTCCCGGGAAGCGGCTTGGGATGTTGTGCCAGACCTCTGCTGCACTCTGGCCGCCGCCAATGACGGCAACTGTTCGTGGTCCCTTGCCATCGGGGAAGATGTCGTGAACGTGAGTGGCATATTGCGAAGAGTGGATGATTCGGGAGTGAGGATACGGGAATGCCTTAGGAATGTTCGGTTTGCCACCGGCAGCAATAACGACATGCTTCGCTTTGAGGGTTTGGGATTCGCCGGTAGTCTTGTTGAGGGAGGTGACCTGGAAGTATTTTGCGGCTCCGTTCTGGTGGACTTCGCCTGCCTTCACGCTTTGCACCGTTTGGCTGTAGTCGACAACCTTGGCAAAGTGCTCGGCACACCACCGCATGTAGTCCTCGTATTCGATACGCTGTGGCAGGAAGGTGCCCAGATTCGTGAAGGACACGAGTCTACCCTTCTCGTGCAAGTAGTTGACAAAGGTGAACTCGCTGCGGGGGTTGCGGAGTGTTGCCATGTCCTTCATGAAGGTGATTTGCATCTTGGCTCCGGGCAGGAGCATACCAGCATGCCATGCGAACTTGCGCTGTTGCTCCAGGAATCGAACTCTCGGAGTGCGGGTGGAAAGTCTTGTGCCTTTCAACTCGAGAGAGTCGTGAAGAGCAACGGCGATGGCGAGTGCTGCAGGTCCGAAACCAACACAGACGAGGTCTTGGACATCGTCGTCGTCGAAACGCTGCAAGTTGGACTCGCCAACGACAGCAGGCAAGTCATCACCGATTGAGCTTGGAAGGGTTTCGTTCTCCAGGTAAGACGGAGTCTCAGAGGTGTCGTCCGAGACGGATAGAGCGTGTGGTGACATGATTGATGTCTCTAGAGCCTCATTCAAGGTCCTGTAGTATGTCGATGGGAGCGTAGATCGCGGGCGGAGGAATATTTCTTCAGAACGGACGGTACGAGGTAGGAAGAAGGAAAGAAAGGTGCAAGTCACGCTGACAACAGATATTGTCCGGAAGATGTTCGTCGTTCGGCGGGATTGCACGATGCAATGCAACGATGGAGACTGCCTTCTTGAGCCGAGTTGCCTTAGTTTCAAAAAAAAAGTAGGTAGGCACTACTGTCACGGTTGATGATCCTTGAATGTGTGGAAACACTATAGAAATTGCGCTAAAAAGTGATCTCAGTTCCCCATCATGACCACGGACGAGGGTGAACGCAGATGAGTGGCCAAAGTCTATACGTAGTCCATGTCGTCAGCACGTTGTGCCATAAAGCGGCCAAGCGGCTGTTTTACCTTTCGTTCGTGTGAACACGATGGGAAGCGAAAACTCGGAAGCCCAGAAACATGTCACTGCAGTGTCCATCCCACGATGCGGGCTGTCATACGGTCCTCGAAGCGAAGCGTCGCCAAGGGAGGTTGAACTGCTTCATCGTACATGGCCAAGCGCAGATTTTCCTCGCCAAAGTCAAGCCACTGGCCCACTCGCGTACCCTGGAGGAGGTGCAGTGGAGATAGAAACGAAGACAGTTATCTGATCCGAACTGAAGCCGTAAGATCAAAGTGCTAATTGAGACATAGTGACTGCCCCGTAGTCAAGGGTGGGGTGCCCTAGATTCATGGCACCCCAGCAAACGTAATCGAATCATCCGGTCCGATCCTGACCGGTACATCATCATCATTCTGCGTGGGAACTTGTCCTTCCGGCGTCGTACCTGCGCCTGTCGCCTGTCACCTGTGCCATCTCCCACGCGAGCGAGCCTCCTTCACTCGTCCTCGCGGAGCGGTATCGGAGAAGCACATGAAGAGCGGGCGGGATGGAGCACTCGTATCCGGAAGAACGATGGGGAAAATTTGAATCGCTGCGTTAAGTCGTTTGTCTACTACCCATGCAGCATCAATGCTACGCGAGGGATTGCGCCTTGGCCATGCTGGCGTACAACCCACCCTCGGCGACCAATTCGGCGTGCGTACCGTGTGCGATCACTCTTCCGGATTCGAATACAAAGATCTTGTCCACGTGCTGAATGCTGGCCAGGCGGTGAGCGACGATCACCGTAGTGCGGCCTTTGGCGGCTTCGGCGAGTGCTGCTTGGACGTGAGCCTCGCTGTGTGCGTCTAATGCAGATGTTGGCTCGTCTAGCAACAGGACGTCCGGATCGCGGACGAGAGCCCGGGCAATTGCAAGCCTTTGCTTCTGACCTCCACTCAGTTGCGAGGAGCTGCTCGATCCACAGTCGGTGTTGTAGCCGTCTGGGAGACTGGTAATGAAATCATGCAAGCCGCACTTCTTGCAGGCCGCGATGACTTGCTCGTCAGAAACAGTCTCGCCGGAAGGCGCTCCCAGTTTGACGTTGTAAAGGACAGAGCCGGTGAAGAGATCTGGATCCTGAGATACCAGACCCATGTGGCTCCTGAGCTTTCGGACGTCCATCTCGCGGATGTTGACTCCATCGTAGAGTACGGACCCGGCGGTCGTGTCGTAGAACCGCTCGATGAGCGCTACCGTCGATGATTTGCCTGCCCCCGAAGGCCCGACGAATGCCACAGATTCGCCGGCGTCGATGGACAGATCGATCTTGTTGAGTGACGCCTGCGAGGAATTAGGGTATGTGAGCGAGACACCATCAAATGTCAGCTTTGCGATCTTCCCATCTGATCCTACGCTGTTCACTGCTGTTTGGCTGACAAGGTCTGTGCTCATGGAAGACGTCGTCGAAGATCTCTCCTTCAGACGCTCTAAGCTGCTAGGAAGCAGTATCTGCGTCTTTGCGTCTAGCAGTTTGAAGATGCTTCTTGCGGCAGTCTTCGCTCGCGCGATTTCCGGACTCAGGCTGAAGAATTGGCCTGCCGATTGTGCAGAGAAAAGAAGTGCTGGCAGCACGATGAAAAAGGCTGTGCTCGAGTACGTGCCGTTTCGGACCTGTCTTGCTCCCCTGTATTCAGTCAGTATCATGTGCAGTCAAGAATGCTTCAGTCCCACATACCACCAATACGCCAAAGCGTAGACAAAGTACGTGATCGAAAAGCAGAACGAGAGCAGCGTGCTAGATAAGTAGATGAAAGTCTGAATCTCTCGATGAGGTTTCCGAAGGGCCTCCTCATACTCTTCGAGCAGATGCGATTCCAGGCAGAGAGCTGTGACCGCGCGACGATTGCGACACGATTCGGCGGCAAGGCCAGTAGCTTCACTGAAAGCTTCGCGGTGCTTGTTCTCTGACGCCGTCAAGATGCGGAGTCTGGCGTATCCGGCAAGGACCATGACGGGCACGGCGGCGAGCAAGACCACGGCAATCTTCCACGCCACGACGAGTGACAATACTACGCCGCCAATCGTCGAGGTGATGATTGAGAAAATGGCACCCAGCGCCACGCCACCCAAAGCGGAAAGATCGGATGGATCCTTGGTGAAGCTTGAGAGAAGTTCCTGAGTAGAGTGTCCTGGCTCGGAAAACCATTCAATGTCGAGGTGCAACAATTTGTGCAGCATGCGGGCCTTCACGCTTCCGGTCACATGGCTCGAGGTAATTCCGAAAGCACTCCCACTTCCAACGTACGAGCCGAGCGCGATGAGGGCCAAGATGAAGAACATCAGCGAGTAGAAATTCACGTCGCTGTAGAAGGAAGGGCTGGCATTGCCAGTATTGAGGACCTGTATCGTTGATCGTCAACCAATTGAAGGCAGTTCATGCATACGCAAGGTACTCACGGTGATCAAGTGTCCAAACACGATGGCTTGGCCGATCATGATCCCTCCGCTGATGACGGACGCCACGAGGCCAGATGCAACGAGAATCGAGTCGGGCTTGATGATACCTCCTAGTCGTTTTGCCACCGTCAGAAGACCCATTGGTGGAAGTTGTTCTGCCTTAGAGGTCGCTGGTTCAGTGAGCTTGTCTTCGCTTTTCGTCAGGTCACTGAAGCTGGACTCTTTGCGCAGGACTTCGGTCTTCGCCGGCGACTCTTCTCTGTCTTGGTCAAATGTCGTCTTCTGTGCATCCAATAAACCACGGAAGATTGTTCCCTCGGCTGACAACTCGCGTGGTGAGCCCTGCTCCACAGCTTTTCCGTCACTCATGACAATAACATGATCTGCGTCCAGTGTCGTCGACAGTCGATGTGCGATCATGACCACGGTCGTCCCTTTCGATGCCACCTGTTTCACCGCGTCCAGGACGGCCACTTCGCTTCGTGCGTCCAGTGCGCTGGTTGGCTCGTCCAGAACGAGGATCGCTGGATTCTTGATCAGCGCGCGGGCAAGGCATATCCTTTGACGTTGTCCACCCGACAGCTGGAGCTCATTTCCCAAGCGTGTGTTGACGCCATTTGGTAGTTGGTCCAGGAAATCGACGTTGGCATCTTTCAATGCCTGAGTGCAGCGTGATTTTTTCTCATCCTCTGTAAGGCTCTGGCCCATGATGCCGTAGCACACATTGTCGAAGATTGTGCCCGAGAACAAGATTGTATCTTGATCCAAGACGGCGATCTGCGAGCGAAGGTAACCAGAGTCTATCTTCTGTACATCGTCGTCACCGACAAGAATGTGGCCGCTGTAGTCGTAGATGCCGAGCAACAGTGCGACCAGGGTCGATTTGCCGCCTCCAGATGTGCCTACAATTGCGGTGAACTTGCCATTATTCAAGGTGAAGGAGACCTCGTTCAAAGTCCTGACGGTTGGCCGGGCAGGATATTGGAAAACAACGTCTTTGAATTGGATGTCTTGGCCGTGGAGTGAAGGCTTGTGGTCTGATTTCCGGAATGTGCTGGCATTGTTCGGATCATTCCTGGCATCTATGAGGTCTTGGATGGTATCCTTGGCCGATGCAGCGCGAGCAAATATCTCAAGGAAGGGAGCGAATTGGCCGACCACGAATGAGGCATCCAAGATGAGTAGAATGACGGCGTAGACTGTTCCTGCGTTGCCTCCATTCGTCCGTCGACTGCCCACATAGAATGCCAGTGCATTTGTAGCGTATGCAATGAAGTAGACAGCACCAGCCTGGAGGGCTGCAAGGATGGCCTTTTTGGTATTTGTCTTCGTCGCTGCGTTAAGAAGTTCCAGATGCCTCGCACACAGTCCTGCAATCATGTCGAACGCTTGCACAATCCTGACTGCACCTAGTGCACCCTCTGCAATATCATTGGCCTGTTCATTCTTCTCGTTCGCGGCGCGGTTGTACTTGGCGACGAGGGGAGAGAGCACGAAAAAGCAAATCGATACGGCTGGAACGACCGAAGCAAGCAAGATGCCCGTAAGTTCGGCATCCAGCAAGAAGCCAACAACAAATGCTGCCACAAAGTAGGAAAGCGCTTGAATGAAGATGCCGACTTTTTCGGAGCAGCCTGCCTGGATAGTGTCCATCTTCTCTGTGAGCAGGCCGCTGACGTCGATGGTGTGCGTGTCGAGATACGCCTGATCCAGATGAAGGAGGCATTCCAGAAGCTTTCTACGCAGCTTCACGGATACGGTCTCGGATGTCAGACCGAATCCAATACAATATATCGTCGTGACGACAAAGTAAGCCACAGCCACACCGAGGAGTTGCACCAATCTGTCATGAAGGACAGCTTCCGGTGGAGGAAACTCATTGATGATTTGACCTGCAAAAGACGAGATGAATCAGTCAGCGGAGCCTTGAAGCATCCCATGCTCACAACGTACCAAATATATACCCAATGACTGGCAACGGGACACCAGCGGCGACAGCAAAGACCGCGCTCCCGATTGCAATGGATTTGTCGAGAAATGTATCGAGAGGGTCGTAGAGATTCAAGTACGTAGTCTTGAATGGATTGAGTCCCAGCAGTCGACGATACACGGTCTGCAATGGTGTCGACACTTCGGTAGATCGAGCCTGAGGCATGCCCAGAGGCGCTGGGCCAGTTGCTGGTCCAAGGGCATCGCCCTGTGAACGGCGGGTTATGTGGTCATCGCCACGCCGCTCCATCGACGAAGCAGAGCGTGAGCGTCTGCGTGCCGCTTCGGCTGCTGTGTCCGCCATCCTGGCAATCACGAGGAGCAAGGAAAAGCAGCATGGAAATGCAGAGAATGAAAGAAAGCCATGGACACCGAGCGGAGATGTTCAACAGAGGAAGAGAGGCAGACTGTCGAAGGGCGACTTCGGTGTCCAGCCACGACGTGGGTTAGCACAAGAGGACGACTGGCCGTCCAGAGCATCTGGTTGTTGAGTGTGCTTCTCTGGGTCTCGGCACAAGTGCACAGTAGTGCGAGTGCGACGCTTTTTGCTCGGGAAAGCGGTGCGCACCAAAGTTTACCGTGCGGAGCAGAACGACGGACCTCTTCTGCGGATCTTCGCCACTACCACTGCCGCTTTCGCTGTCGTGACTGTTCATGGCAAACTCTGCCGATCATCACCACCACGCTAGAATTAGCTCGTTGGCAGACCACAGTAGAAGCGTGAACCGCCAAACGAAGGTGAGGACCACTCTCGTCAACTTCCACTCTTGTCAACTTCCACCTCTTCCACTCTTGTCAACTTCCACCTTGTACGCCAGGCGCGGCTGCCGAACATCTTCGCTGCGCATGCAAGAAGGACCTGCCCCTTCGGCAGGAGTCGCCGATGGCCCATCATCATCGCGGCTAGCACGACCGAGTGCAAAGCGTGGGCACCACCAAAGTACGAGGTACCAGAGCAGGTCACAGGAGACCAGCAAGTGGAAAAGGCTTGTTACCTCGGGATTTGGAAGATGACGTGAAGGCTTTTCGGATGCGACGACAACGACGATCCATCAGATAAGATCTTCTCTCGCTTGTGGGTATCGAAGGATCGAGTGGACGCTTGACAAGCCTCCTCGTAAGAATTTTCAGAGGTCAGTGGAGCCTCGCGTGCGCTCCACGCTGTCGGGCTCCGGTCGAGTTCGTGGAAGTGGGACGGTTCCTCGGTTCTCCAGGACGTCGTGCAAACTCAGTATCTAATCTGATTGATAAGATGATCAAAGTGGTGTACATATATCACTTCTTGGCGCGCCTGCTGTGGTTTGTGGTTCAGTCATTCCGATGGAGATCTACACGCCAGAAATGGCAAGTGAAAGTCAAACACCGCTAGGCAATTTTACTCCATCCCACTCCCGAGCCATCAGCGACGACGTGATCTCGGCCAGGAGAGTCGCAAACTGCCGCAGGTGGGTCGGTGCTCAATGATGAATTCTCGTCTGAGGTCGTCCGGCTTGAGCGTGGGCGGATGGACCTGAACATCGTGTCGTCGGTCGGGCTTGCCTGAGGTTTTGCCGCGTTGTTGATGCATCATCACCTTGTTGTCCCCAGAACGCCGCCGTGGTCCAGCTTTGATCCCGCGTACATTTTGATGAAGACAGTGCAGTCTCCGCGCTCGATGCAGCATCACGCCAGACACGAATATCAACGATACCCATACCGCGCTCATCGGGTCTAATCCCTGTCGACGACTCCAACATCACCTCATCATCGCCTCGCACGTCCCCATGGCGCCTCATCTCTCCATCTCGAACCCGAATCCGCGGCGATTACAAGGACCGAGCCTGCTTCATGAGCTGATCCCGCTCGAGGGTCAACATGGCTCGGCAGCCATCGAGCACACAGACGCCGATGGAAATCTCACTTCACTGAGCTATGCCGAATTCCACACCCAAGCAAACGCCCTGGCCCGTCGCATCATATCTCACCTTGGACATCGCAGAAGCGATCGACTGATAATACCACTCTTGATCCCGCAATCTCCAGATTTGTACATCTCGCAGCTGGCCACACTGAAAGCCGGCGGCGCTTTCTGTCCCATCGTTCTGGATGCGCCAGAAGAGCGACTTCGATTCATTCTACAGGACATCGATGCCACCATCCTTCTGACGACCGCCGACCATAAGTCGAAACTACCCGTTCTGGAGGGTGTGCGAATCTTAGCGGTCGACGAACACTCTCCCGCTGTGGATGACGACCAGAACGACCTGGACGTCTCCATCACTCCTCAGGATGCAGCCTATATCATGTACACCAGTGGAAGCACTGGACAGCCCAAAGGAGTCATACTTTCTCACTCCGCGGCCACGCAAGCACTGCTCGCTCACGACTTGCATATTCCGAAGTTTTCACGGTTCCTACAATTCGCCAGCCCAACGTTCGATGTCTCAGTCTTCGAAATCTTCTTTCCCTGGTTCCGGAATTGTACGCTAGTCAGCTGCGATCGACGACGCTTGCTGAACGATTTGCCCAGCGCAATCAACGATCTGAGAATCGATGCGTGCGAGCTCACACCTTCGGTTGCCAGTAGTTTACTGCAGGGTCGGGAAAGCGTCCCGTCACTTAAAGTGCTGTTGACCATTGGGGAGATGCTTAAACCGTCTGTGGTCGAGGAGTTCGGCGGAGACGATGCAACGCCTGCAATTCTACACGGCATGTATGGTCCAACAGAGGCAACGATACACTGCACTCTGCAGACCAACTTTCCCAAATCCATGTCCTGCAGTGCAATTGGCGTTCCACTGGATACAGTGTCAGCCTTTGTGGTCGGAATACCTGCAGACGATGATGCTGCTCCGTCGAACCTCGAAATTATGCCTCTGGGAGAAGAAGGCGAGCTTGCTGTGGGTGGCCATCAACTTGCTGATGGCTACCTAAATCGAGACGAAAAGACCCGGGAAGTTTTCGTTGAGCACCCGGACCACGGTCTGCTGTATAGAACAGGCGACAGAGTGAGAATGTTACCTGACGGCAAGTTGGAGTGCTTAGGACGCATATCCAGCGGCCAAGTAAAGTTGCGAGGACAGCGCATCGAACTGGGCGAGATTGAGCATGCAGCTTCCAAGACACCTGGCTGTCGTGATGTCGCAGCGGAAGTCATTTCCGGCATTCTGGTCGTATTCTGTGTCCGCGGAACCGATTCTTTGAACGACAGCTCGATTCTCGGAACCTGTCGGAAATGGCTACCTGAGTTCATGATACCTGGCAACGTCGTGATCATACCATCTCTCCCATATCTTGCGAGCGGAAAGTGCGACCGAAAAACATTGCGTGCCGAGTATGAAAAGTTGCAAGAAGAGGGCGAGGGCGACGATGCAATCCTTGATGAGCAGACTGAGAAGACAATTGCGATACTTGGTGAAGTCTTGGGGCAGGAGGTCACAGCATCGACTAATTTACCGAGCATCGGCGTTGATTCCCTATCAGCTATACGACTTGCATCGGCAATACGTAAAAACGGATTTCCCCAGCTCGACGCCGCTCGGATCTTGGCCGCTCGCACACCTCATGATATTGTGAAAGCGTTCAAGCGAGCTTCGGCTGAGCGAGCCACCTCCGGGCAAACAGGAGAAGTCGACGCTTCGTACAGAGCCCGCTTGGATACTGCCGTCGAGAAGGCCTTACCAAGCATGCAAAGCGACATTGAAACAGCATTTCCTTGCACTCCAGTCCAAATTGCAATGCTCACAGAGACCGAAAGGGACTCCCAAGCATATTGCAATTGGATAGAGCTGTTCATACCTGGCGAATGGAGTCTCCCAACTATTTCAGACGCACTGCAAAAGCTTTCAAAAGCACATCCTTTGCTGCGCTCCGGGTTCGCACCCATTGACGGAACTACATGGAGCTTTGCAGTAGTAGTGTGGAAAAGCCTTGCGCCGGACCAATTGAGAGAAAACGCTGACCTGCGTCCGTCCTTACGCATTGGCTCATCCCAAGATTTGCTCCGTCCAATCACTTTCTTGTCAAGACTGTGCGATGGTGGTGTCCGATTACTAGTCGAGCTCCATCACGCATTGTTCGATCAGTGGGCAATGGATGTCTTCCGGTCTGACTTACTGGCAATCTTGCAGAATAGGGAACATCAACAATCCGGGTCCTTCAAGTCTGTCTCCGACTACTACATATCTTGCCAAGATGATAGCAAATCTGCGGCCGCAATCGACTTCTGGCAAGAACATCTCCGAGATGTCATCCCGTCACCCATGCCTATCCTCCGCGCAGACAGCGTTCCCGACTCTGTAAAACGAACGAGCTGGCACGACTTCACGATAATCACTGAAGATGTCAGGTCAAAGGCTGCCGCCCTCGGCTGTGGCGTACCGGCGGTCTTTCAAGCTGCCATGGCATTTCTAATTGGCAGCTACGCTGGCACAACTGATGTCACGCTCGGATCAGTCTTCTCGGGACGTACGATACCAGTTGCGGATGTCGACTCCGTATTCGGTCCATGTCTCGCTACGCTCCCTTTCCGGATGGACTTTAGCGCTGTGGCAACATGCAAGGATTTGCTACGAGCTGTCACTGATCGAAATCGAGCGATGCAGAATTATGTCGCCACATCGCCGACGTTTATCAGAAGAGCTGCTGGCATCATGCCCGGAACCAAGCTTTTTGACAGCCTGTTCATCTGGCAAGAGAGTACAGTCACAGGAGTTGCAGGTGAGATCCAAGTGCTGGACTCATCTGAGGACCGCCTGGAATTCGGTCTCATTCTTGAATTCGAGCCATCGCCTTCAAATGTCAAGGCGCGAGCCACATACAAAGAGAGCTTGGTCGGCGAGGACCAGATTGAAATGATGCTGCGTCAAATTGAATCAATTGCAGCGCATCTCATCGAGCAACCTACTGGTCTCGTAGATGCCCTGGGATCGTGTCTCAGTGATGAGACCGTTTCAATATCCCGTCGGTATGGTGCGATCTACGACGGTGCGGTGGATGGTCCGACTGCCACCTTCGTTCTCAGTCTGGACGGCGATGATCGCATACTATCTTTTGGTGTTTTCGGCGAGATCGCTCACAGTGATGAGCGAAACGAGAAGTTCGATTCATATGCAACCAGAGTGATCAATCACCCAAAGCATGGTCAACTTTACCGGAGTGGAGAGACAGGAAGGCTGTTGGCAGATGGCACTCTGCTCATCGCCGGAAGAGTCGACGATCTAGTGACATTTAAAGGGACCCAAGTGGACGTGGCTAAGATAAGTGCTGCGATCGCACAGCACTCGGGTGTTGTCGAATGTGCAACATTGCTTTGCGGCGAACAAAGCTCAAAGCCAACGCTTGTAAGCTTCTGGACTCCCGCATCGCAAGGTCGTGCTCGTGCCACGACAGCAACTGTCTCGGACGCACAATCAGAGGCCATCTCATCAATATTTGAGCAACTGGAGGGCACGCTTGAGGTATACATGATTCCGTCTATGCTGGTACCAATGGCCAAGCTTCCTGAAACAAAAGAGGGCAAGCTCGACAAGCAACACCTCCAGAGTATCTTCAACGGCCTAGGAAGCGAATATCGAGAGCATTTCTCGCGACCTCACAATGCATCCGGCGCTGATAAGGTGATCTCAACCCAAGAGCAGATCGTTGCGGAATGCATGGCCGGGTATCTGGAAATTCCTGTGGCCAACATTTCCCGGCAATCATCCTTTGCCTCTCTCGGAATGACTCCACAGCATGTTACAGACATAGCTGCATCCTTGGAGAAGCGACTGCACGCTCGAATCGATGTCACGATGATCACGGGCGACCGCACCATCGCGCAGCTCTGTCGTATGATCACTTCCAATCGAGACGGCTCCGAAGGGCTGAACAATGCCCGAGGGCTGAATTCTCCGGAAGAACAAGCTGTAGCTGACGCTTTGGCTGGGATCTTGGACATTCCATCGGCCCGTATCTCGAGGAATTCGTCGTTTCTGTCCCTCGGACTGAACTCGCTAAACGCGATACAGCTGGTCAGATCCCTAAAGAAGCGACTGGGTGTCGACGTCAGTGTCTCGACAATCCTGAGCCATTCAAGCATCAACCGCTTATGTCGTACGCTCTCCGATGACCTCAGAGCCGGGGAGAAGCAACAAGCGGTGAACATCCGCAAGGTCATTTCTGGTGACTTCACAGAAGAGATTGAGCAGTCTTTCGTTGCCGACGGGCACATCATCGAAGCAATCCTGCCGTGCACACCATTACAGCAAGCGATGCTTTCCGCAACCTCAAGCGCGGATAGAGGCGCGTACTGTGATACCCTGAAGCTGAAGCGATTTGTGAATATGCAAAAATTTGAGAATTGCTGGAGAGAAATGGTCAAAAGACATCCGATCCTGAGAACGTGCTTCGTTGAGACTCCCTTGGCGGCCTACCCGTTTGCACAGGTCGTCTTGAAAGATCAGCCTTCAAGTTGGGCCCACTTTGGTAAAGAGTCGAACGGCAGCCTAACAAATGGGCACGCGAACGGCGACCTCAAAGGCAACATCTCTGCTCGTGTACCGCTCCGATTCGACGCTCACGGGTCAGATCTATACTTGCGGATGCATCATGCACTCTACGACGGAGTGTCGGTCTCTATTCTGTTCTCGGAGATCATCCGACTTTACAATGGCGAGCAACTTCCGGATCCTGCTTCGTTTGAGCCGTTCTTGCAAGTTGTCTTGGCCCAGAATGGACAAGATGCACTCAAATTCTGGTCGACGCAAATGGAGGACTTCAACCCTCAGCCATTTCCGACACATGGAGCTGACCCCCAGGAGCAAGTTGAGAAGACTGTTGGACGCAAGTTGTCGGTCCGTCCTGCGGTGCTGAAGGCGTTTGGCGAGCGACACTCTTGCACCACCTCCATTATATTCCAGGCCGCCTGGGCAAAGACCTTAGCCTGCTTACAAGATGGCACCGATGTGTGTTTTGGCAATGTAGTGAGTGGAAGGACGGTCGCTGTGCCCGATGTCGAGCGCCTTGTTGCGCCGTGTTTCAACACGGTGCCGCTTCGTACAAGGATGCACGAGCTTCGCACAAACATGGACCTCATTGCACACCTGCAAAGGACCAACGTTGATACAATGCCGCATCAGCTCACAGCCGTGGGTAAGATACAAGGTCTGACGACGGATCCCTCTCGCCGCCTCTTCGAATCGATACTGCTAGTACAACCACCGTCCATCGAGTCCGACAACGACTTCACGGAGGAGGGTGAGATGGACATTGGAATACCGCTTGTCGTTGAAATCATACCCGGCGAGGACGATTTCGATTTAAAGGTCCATTTCCTGATCGACCGTGTTGCTGAAGCTATTATACCATCTCTCATGGACGCTTTCGAAGCCGCATTGGCGTCATGCATGCGCTACTCGTCTAGCTCTCTAGACCAATTTGTCGAGTTTGATTCTGCTCAAATTTCCGGCAAGCTCAAAGCACCACTTGCATCATCGGAGGTAAACGGCAATGACGGGGACTTGAGCAACGGCGATGATACGAGCTCTTGGAGCTCAGCGGAGCAGACAATACGCCAGATATTTGCCGAGTTGGCTGACGTTGACCCAGCCCGCATTTCGAAACGTACTTCGCTGTACCGCATTGGACTGGACAGTCTGAACGCTGTGCAAGTTGCATCGAAAATGCGTGGCAGCGGTATGGAAGTCGATGCTGCTGATGTGATGCAGCATCAACATCCCGAGGCACTGGCCGCCTTCCTCACTTCTCGGACGCCTGGAACGAAAGCCGAGATAGATCAAGAGTTCAATCTGGAGAAATTCGACAGCGACCACCGTCAAGGTATTGTAAACAGTCTCGACATCGCCGAGGACGATCTTGAAGCTGTCCGACCGTGTACGGCTGTGCAGAGCGGAATGCTGTCTCAGTTCATACAGTCGTCTGGCGAACACTACTTGAACCATACTGTGTACGAAGTCCCGTGCGACTACAGCTTCGAAAACATTCGCTCGGCTTGGACGACTGTACAGCGGAAGCATCAGGTCTTGCGGATGGGCTTTGCTCAGCTCGACGAAGCAGCCGTGCCATTTGCAATGGTTATCTATCAATCAGACTCGTTCCTGGAGACGAGTGTGACTTCTCCTGAACCCTGCGATCGCAGTGAAATCCAGCGCAAGGCTAGCCACGAGATACTGCACGCTCTGCATGTCCCTGCTTGGCGAGTCGCAGTCATGGAACTTCAAGGAACGAGGCAAATGTGCCTATCGATGCACCATGCCCTCTACGATGCCGAGTCATTGCAGATACTACTTGCAGACTTCGCTGCTGCGCTTCGTTCGACTGACATAGGGCTTGCGACGACCATCGATCAGACACTCCGCACTCAGATCGAGGGTGCAACGTACCGACAAGATGACAGCGAAGCGTTCTGGAGGTCGACTCTGCAGTCTGCTCAGTAAGTTAATCCTGATGCCACGCCTCTGCTAGCCTTCGCTGACAATACCCTAGCCTCGTAAAGTTCCCAAACTTGACTCCGAACATCGTCAGAGAGAGCGGATCCTCCGCAGTGGGTATGCCTTGCAGCTTAAAGGCCTCGGAGCTGAACACATGCTGCAGCCGGAAGGGCGTCACCGTTCAAGCCGTGGGCCAGACTGCGTGGGGGCGTCTGCTCTCGGCATACACGGGCGAGTCAGATGTCACCTTCGGGACTGTGTTCTCTGGCATATCTGCTTCCACCGCCAACCCAGAAGCCTTCCCTTCGATTTCGACAGTTCCGGTCCAATTCAGTTCTGGCAAGCCTCTTGATGAGGCGTTGAGCAACATGGTGTCGTACAATGCATCCGCTCAAAGGCATCGCTTCACGCCACTCTCTGAGATTCAGCGTTTCGCGGAATCTGCTGGAGAGCCACTCTTTGATACTGTCTTCATCTATCAGAAATCTCAGAATCACTCGAGGGATTCACTGGAATGGCCAGTTCTGTACCAGACACTCGGGATTGACTATGTAGCTTCTCTCGAAATGGAGCTAACAGGGCCCGAGGAAATCTCTCTACGACTACACTTCGACACTCGAATCATTCCTGTAGCACACGCGAATCTCATGCTGCGACAGTTCGACTCTATCCTGAGACACGTTACGACGGATGAAAATGATGAGAGCAACCTCAATCACGACTTGTTGTCCATCTCACCCCCTCGAGAACGAAACCTACCATCTCCAGTCGGCCTACTCCATCAGTTTTTGGAGCGCACCGCTGAGCAGACGCCGCACAAGCCAGCATTGGAGTTCATAACGTCCCTTGACAATGATTCGAAAGGCCGCAAGAAATGGACCTACCAAGATGTCAATGAACGCAGCAATCAAGTGGCCCAGCTAATATCCCAGCGCCATGTTCGACCCGGCGGAGTAGTGGCGGTATGCATGAGTAAGTCGGCAGAAGCAACGTTTGCCTTCGCTGGTATCCTCAAGGCAGGCTGCGCATTCCTGGCGATGGACCCGGACCTACCACTGGCCCGCCGAAAGTTTATCATCGAAGACTCCAGTTCACGGCTATTGTTCGTGGATCCAGGTCGATCTGATCCGGAGATGCAGAGCGTGGTCGATCAAGTGGAGCTGACGGAGCACCTCATTCTTGAACACACAAGCCAAGCGCTCAGTATTCCTCCTGCTGAACCTGAGTCCACGTGTTACATTCTGTACACCAGCGGAACCACAGGCACCCCAAAGGGCTGCGAACTTACGCATGACAATGCCGTACAAGCCATGATGGCATTCCAGCGGCTGTTTGCTGACCACTGGACGGAAACTTCCCGATGGCTGCAATTTGCCAGCTACTGGTTCGATGTGTCAGTGCTAGAGCAGTTTTGGAGCTGGAGTGTTGGTATCACGGTTGTGGGTGCGCCTCGGGATCTGGTGCTCGAAGACCTGGCTGGCTTTATCAACGGGGCAGGCATTACACATATTGATCTCACTCCATCTCTGGCCCGCCTGCTCAAGCCAGAAGACGTACCGACTTTGCACAACCATGTCTTCATTACAGGAGGCGAGTCGTTGAAGCAAGAGATCATTGATGCGTGGGGTCCTCTCAATACGATCTACAACGGGTATGGTCCCACAGAAGCAACCATCGGTGTGACGATGAATCCTCACATCGGTCCTGATGCAAAGCCCTCGAACATTGGCCCTCCATTCGACAATGTTGGCGCTTTTGTCTTCGCACCAGGGACAGATGAGCCTGTCCTTCGTGGCGCTGTTGGCGAGCTATGCGTATCTGGCAGGCTTGTTGGCAAGGGATACCTGAACCGACCAGACTTGACCGACAAGGCTTTCCCATATTTGGAGCGACACAAGGAACGAGTTTACCGCACTGGTGATCTGGCCAGGCTCCTTGCTGACGGGTCCGTCTCATTTATTGGTCGACAGGACTCGCAGGCCAAACTTCGAGGCCAGAGGCTGGAGATTGACGAGGTCGACGCCGTCATCAAGCAGTCTGCTGAAGGTATTTCGGACGTCGCTTCGCTGGTAGCAAAATTGAACGAGGGCAACCGCGAGATGCTGGTATCGTTCGTTGTTGACCGAAAAGCACACGACCGCGAACCGCATCTTGTGCAATCTGACGGCAGCCGTCAACTTGTGCTTCTGGCGGACTCGGCTTGCCGCGGCCATCTACCTGGATATATGGTGCCGACCCATATCATACCCATCTCGCGGTTGCCGCTCACGGTCAACAATAAGGTCGATGCGAAAGTGCTGGTCGCACTCTTCAAGGACATGTCCAACAAAGACCTCCAAATGCTCAGAGTCCAGCAGGGCGAAAGCCGGAAGATGAGTTCGGCTGAAAAACGCATCGCAAAAGTGCTCTGCAAACTCTTGTCTGTCAAGATTGATGACATTCGCCCGGACTCGAACGTGTTCTCCTTGGGCCTTTCGTCCGTATCTGCCATCAACTTTGCGTCGCTTCTCAAACGAAGCGGCTTCGGCCGTGCCACTGTTGCCAGTGTCATGCAGAACACCACTGTGGACCGCTTGGCGACCTCTTTGTCGAATGAAAAGGATGCGGACAAGAGCAATGTCAACGCAATCAAACAAGCCCAACTGAGTATCTCGGCCTATGGGCGGCGGCATCTTGGCTTCGTGGCCCAAGCACTGTCACTCAATGTGTCTCGCATCCAATCCCTCTACCCGTGCACGCCTTTGCAGGAAGGCCTGCTGATGGAGTCAACCAAATCTTCGAACAGACCCTACTTCAACGATTTCTGGTTCGATGTTAGCGAACTGGATCTAGCACGGCTCGAGGGAGCTATCCGGAGAATGCATAGCTTGATCCCAATGCTCCGAGTAGCTTTCATACGCACAGACGAGGGTTACTCGCAGGCGGTCGATGCCGAGCAAGAGTGTCCATTGGAGTTGGTCACCCGTGAGCGGGATGAACTAGATGCTTTCGTTGCCAAGCGGAAAGCAGAGTGGCAATCACAAGTCAACGACCATGTCTCGAAGCCGTTCCAAGCTCTCTTGGTCAAGAATGCTTCAAAAGCCTATCTGACCTTCTTCGCGCACCATGCTCTCTATGACGGCGTTTCGTGGGAAGTCATGCTTGGAAAGCTGCAAGAGATTTACAGCACGGGTCAAGACGTCGATTGCGGCCCAGGCTTCTTTGAGGCCCTTCCGTTCGGCCCTCTCTGCTCTGCGCAGTCCGATGCGAAGCTATTCTGGAGTGAACACCTCGACGGTATTGACTTTCAGCCGTTAGAAAGAAGCGTTGACGATTCTGCTGATGGTGGTTCGTCCACTTCTGTCAGATTCGACCATGCTCAAAAGCTTGAGGCCACGCGAAGAAAGCTCGGAGTGTCCCATCAAGCTCTCTTCCAAGCAGCCTTTGCTGTTGCTTTGCACCAGTTCGCTCCACAGGTGCAGGCTTACGGCCTGGTACTATCGGGGCGATCTATTGGTGTCGACAGAGCAGACGAGATCATCGGTCCGCTTTTCAATACTGTGCCGTTTGGACTGAACATCCATCCAGAAGACACTTGGTACCAGTACCTTCAGCGATGCCACGCTTCCAACGCAGATATGTTGCCATTCCAGCACACTTCTTTGAGGGACATCCGCAAGCTTTCCAACAGACAGTCATCGGATCCATTGTTTGACACAGTCTTCGTCTTCCAGCAACCCTCGGTTACCAACTCTACGCCCAGCGGGAGGATACTGAAACCAATCCAGAAAGATTCACCACCAGAATTCGGCCTCGCTGTGGAGGTAGAGATGGATGAGTCGGGAGAAGCCAGCAGCACCATAGTAGCGCAAGAAGGGGTCGCCACCGAGGCGGCCATTACCCAACTAGGCTGCGACTTCGATAAAGCCTTGCGCTGTATCATGGAGTCCTCCGGATCTCAAATATCGGACGCATTCAATGTGACGAGAGCGAAACACAAGCTTTCTTCCAGGAAGGCACCAGAGCCTGGCACGGCGCAAAGATCTGATAGAAAGTTCGTGTGGACGGCAGAGGCGAAAATTGTGCAAGAGACAATTGCGCAAGTCGCAGACTGCGATGTGGATACTGTCACCGAGCACTCGGCAATCTTCACACTCGGCCTTGACAGCATTGACGCTGTGAAGCTCGCGTCAAGACTAAAGCGTGCCGGCGTGTCACTGCCCGTCAGCAAGATATTACAAGCCCAGACTGTCGCCAACATGACGGAAGTGATCGACTCACACGCGGGAGAAAGCCAGGACGCAATTCAAGCCAGCCAATTGTCCGACCAAGAGAAGCAGCTTCAGAGCTTGCGAGAAGCGTTTGATCCGAGCCTTGACAACAGCGTGGAGCGCATTCTGCCGGTGCCACCAGGACAGGAAGCCTTGGTTGCAGACATGCTACGATCGGAGCTTCACCAGTACTACAATTCTGATGTCCTCAAGTTACGAGAAGACGTGGACGAGACGAGGCTGCAGCGCGCTTGGCAGACTGTGGTGGATGCATATCCTATTCTCCGGACATCTTTTATTGAAGTGGCAAATCCAGATCTCGACGCTGTCTTCGCTCAGCTCGTGCATCGACCGGCACCAGTGGAGTTCGCCGAGTTCCAAGCCGGCCAGCTCAGCGAGATTGGGGACTATGTTGAGAAAACCAGGCGGGAGGTACTAACATCCTACAGCCGCCGGTCACCATTACGGTTATGCATAGCTACGATATCGACGGAGCGCTACTTGGTGCTTTCCTTGGCCCATGCACAATACGACGGCCACAGTCTCGGATTATTGCATCAGGATGTGTTGCAAGCATATCACCACAACTTCGAGGCTCGACCGCCTTACGACAATCTGATCAACCAGGCCTTAGATGCGACCGGACCGGCAGCTTTGGACTTCTGGCGTGGGACGCTCACCGGCGCAAGGACTGCACGTTTCTGTGACGCCTCTAATGTCGGCGACTCAGACGCTACTTCTCACCGAGTGGAACGCGCATCCAGCATATCGGTGGCCGATACGAGGTCTCTTTGCCAGAAACTTGGCATCTCGCTTCCAGCTCTTGCACAAGCTTCATGGGGTGCCTTGCTGGCCAACCATGTACAAGAGATGGACGTCATATTCGGCGTTGTTCTGGCCTGCAGAGACAGCGAGGAAGCTGAGAATGTCATGTTTCCGACGATGAATACCGTTCCCATGCGGATGTCCCTCCACGGCTCAGGTGAAGACATGCTTCGTGACATGCAGAACGCTATCAATCAAGCAGGACCATTCAAGAGAACACCATTGCGGGCCATTCAAGCTGCCTGTGCTGGCGTGGTGAGCCATCAGAGTGCGGACAATGCTCTGATTGATACACTCTTCATCTACCAGCAAGGTCCCGAACCGACAGAAGGAGATCAAGCGACGCTGTACGAGTCCGTCGATGCAAATTCTAATGTCGAGTTCCCAATCGCGGTCGAAGTTGAGGTTGTGAGCGACCAGTTCATCATTCGGGCAGCGTGCAAGAATTACGCCTTGAATGAAGAAGAGGCCAACACACTTCTTGAGCGCTACGACGACATCCTCAACTTCTTCGCCTACACCTCAGACAGGGCAATGGTAGAATTCTCGGGTAGGGAAGTCTCCATCTGCGGTTTGGCACCGTTCGAGCAGAGCACGGGTCTCTCCACATCTCACTCTGTCAAAGACGAACTCACAGACTCGGAAGATGAGCCGGACGAGAATGCCTCACTTACTGGAACCATATGCAATGCCATGGCGCAGGTTTCAAGGACACCAGTGGAAGAGATCTCGTCCAATGCCACAATTGAGAGCATCGGAATTGATTCGATCTCCGCTATCAAGGTGACTGCGCTGCTGCGCAAAGTGGACGTCAAAATCTCCGTCAGCGACATGCTCAAAGCACAGACAGCGCGACGCATGGCAGAAGTTGCCATAACAACATCTGATGTGCCAGTGACCAACGGAGAAACCGCTTCGAAGTCTGTCGCAGGCGCCCTCGAACATCTTGACTTGGTCGCTATCCAACAGAAGACTAAGGTCCGGAATGATGATCTGGAGACGGTACTGCCTGCAACGGCCGGACAGCTGTACATGCTCGCGATGTGGCGGCGGACTAACGGTCGACTGTTCTATCCCACCTTTCAATACCATCTCAAAACAACGGTCTCGGCTGACGAACTGTCGTCGGCATGGCAAGAAGTCGTGAAGCGCAACCCTACACTGCGCACGGTACTGTGTTCGACCGGAAACAAGACAATGCCTGTTGTGCAATTCGTTCTCAGGCACAATCCCAGTCCCGAAAACGACATACATCGACAGCCGCTGGTCAATGTGCGGTTGACAAGCGCCAACGATGGATACGACATCGAGCTCAAGATCCACCATGCTCTTTACGATGCGGTGTCGTTGCCCATATTGATGCAGGAGCTTCAAGACCACCTTGCCGGCCGTGGCTTCGAGGACTCGACTGTCAAGTTCGAGGATTTCATCGCGCTCTCCGTCCGTCCGTCAGCTCGCCAGTCCTGTAAAGACTTCTGGATTGACTATTTCCGCGATGTCCAACCTCTCCGTCTCCCACAGCCAAAGGGCAATTCGAACCGCAAAGTCGAGATCTTCAAACCCAACATCCTCAGTCCTGGCGCCGACCTCGATCGCTGTGCTCGCACAGCTCAAGTCACCGTCCAGGCCGTCCTTTTCGCATCCTACGCTCGGACATACGCTCGACATGCCGTGCAAGAATCAGCGGGCGGCGACGTTGTCTTAGGCATCTACATCGCCAATCGCGCTCACCTCCCGGACCTTGACCGCCTTACCGCTCCCACTCTCAACCTGGTGCCGTTGATCGTGCGGTCACCATTGAAGACAGATCTGTTGTCATCCGCGAAAAAGATCGACCGAGACCTTCGACTCATCGGCGCAGTGGAGAATGCGACCGTGTCACTGGCGGACGCTTTCGACTGGTCACATGGCGCCATCAAAATTGACTCATTCGTCAATTTCTTGCGACTTCCAGCAAATGAGGAGAGTGTCCAGTCTGAAGAAGTGCTTGTTCAGACGTCCAACGGATGGGAAGAGGGTGTAAGCCGAGTCTCAGAGACAACGGAAGACGACAAGTCGTCCGTACCACAGGAACTGGAGACGATCGAGCCAGGAGAAGCATATGATGTAAGTGCACCTTTCGTTGATGCGGTACGGACTCGACTAATCTGTTTCAACAGCACGCTCTCGATATTGAGCTTTCGCAACAGGGTGATGCTTTGGCCATGGGGTTGTTCTGCCGAGAAGACATGGTGTCGCTAGAGGAGGGCGAGTCGTTGGTGGAGGAGTTGGCAGCGGAGATTCAAGGAATTTTGAAGTGAAGTGCTCACGTACATACGGCATGCTTTTGACGGAGTTTTACTGGGAGCATGGGATTTGGCATTACGGTGCATTCAAGGTGTAAAGAGCATATCATGTGAGATACAGTGATAGATACCAAGACGGGCGTTTCAGCAGTTGAGGTCCTTCTTGATGTATATCTCACGCGCTATGTTTGAGCAGATGTAACGACTGGCGCTCCTCTACTTCTGCACCACGTTGCTCATTTTCATAACGCTATTCCGCCTAGTTCAGCAGAGGCGGCGGCGCCCTGAAAAATCTCAAAACTTTTGTGTGTCTCCTTGCCAATCATCATCCATTCAATCATTTCCACCAGTCCCATGCGTGATGCAAACAAAGCTCCGTCGCTGTATGCTGACCTTCAAGACGACGCATGTCTTCTGCTCGACCCAATCCCAGATTGCTTGTTCTGTGCTCAAAAAACGCTCCCGGGAGGCTCCTCAAACTCCTCATCGTCAACAAGCTCCTGCTCCGATACAATGATGGGCTGCTTCACTTCGCCCAACTCGGGCATCAGAAGTGTCCCTGGCGAGCACTAAGCACCTTGACCACTTCGAGACTTGATCAAATTGCCGACACTGTGAACCATGTGATCGACATCGTAGGCTTCGCTGGCTTCGCCGTATATTCTGACGGCATCCTCGGTGCCGGATGCGCGGACAAAGCATCGACCATTCTTGTACTTGGCGACCTCGGCGTCGATTTGCTCCTGAAGACCTGGTGGGCTCTCTAGTTTCTGCTCTGCGGTACCAGGAACAGTCGTGTAGTCGTCTCGACGCTGCACAACTTGCTTGGCGAGCTTGTTCGGCATGTCGGTATACGTCGCAAGCCATTCTTTGACGGTGTATTCTTTGTGAGCGAGGATGGCCTCGATGAGGAGGAAGTCGGAGATGGCATCGCCGACGGTCTGGTTGATCAGCTCCGTCAAAGCGCGGAGCGTCTCAAGTGACTCGAGTTGAGCGGGCGATTCTGGTTCCTGCTTGTAGATCGTCTTGATCGCATGGTTGGAGAACAAAATCGTGCCGTGGCCGTTGGCTTCGAAGTAGACACCAATATCGTACCGTGCTGCGGCGTGGTGAAGGTGCTTGACACCAGTGGGTGTGAATTCCGCTTTCAACTTAAGACGATCTTCAATGAACTTGGTGCTGGCTCCATTCGCGTACGCAGTTTGTACGATTCCAAGCTGGATTTTGTCCGACAGACCACACTTGTCGACAAGCTCGCCGAGGAATGAGGCCGCCAGCGTCGCGATACGGTCTCCGTCCAGCAGCCGGAAGATGCTGCCCTCTTCATTGAAGAAGTACAGGATACGATCAGCGTCGCCATCAAAAGCACACCAGCGGTCGTGCGGCTTGCCGTTGAAACCAGCGGGCACTTTCTGCTGCGTCTTGACGAAGTCGGCACCGCAGTCTTTGTTGAGTACGGCCGCGTCTTCGATCCTGTCGTTCTTGACGGTGATTTTCAAGCCAGTCTCGTCCTCAGAGGGTAGGTACTTCAGCGCTTCTTTGAGCTTTGGTGCGCCAACACCGTTGGCACAATCGACAGTCACAGGGCTGGACGCTTTTGTGTTCTTCATCACAGCTTTGAAAGCTGCAGCCAGCTTCTTGTAGTAACCAGCTTCCGAGACCTCACCGTACGGGTTCTTGTCATTCTGAGTGTTGGTGGAACGAACGAGGTAGTGTAGTTGAGGCGTTGTGAGGATGCCAAAGTCCTTGGACTCCACGCCTGTGACATTCAAACCAGCCTGAAGAGCCTTGACAAGACGAATGCCCGAAGGACGAGTATCGCGAGCGTATATAACCCTCGCAGGCTTCTCCTGATCGATACCAAACTTTTGAACGACATGGCTGTAGGCGTTCATGGACTCCTCCGGCGTCTTGCCATTGACGATGTATGTTGCCCATTGTTCCCACTCTTGCTCCAGCATCTCTCCCATCGGATCGACCAGCTTGACGCCGTTGTCCTCGGCAGGGTTGTGTGAAGCGGTGATCATAACGCCAATGGTCTGGCCGTTGAGCTTGCGAGAGCGTAGGCCAGCCAGCAGGCCCATTCCGAACATGACATGGTCGAGATAGTCGCCCTTGAGCCGGAATCCCGCTGTGCCGTATGTGAACTTTTCGATTTCAGCAGGACGAGGGAACTTGGCGACCTCGTCGACGATGCCCGCCGCGAAGTCCTTGGGTGCCATGGTGAGTAGGAGGATGTCGTGGGCGAGTTTGAGGAGAGGGAGATGCTGAGGGGTACGAAGAGGATTGTTGCTCAAGAGGCAGACGGGGAAGAGGAGAGCGTGTCCAGATCTCGAAAGGATGCTGGCCTGACTGCCACCTGCCACTGCGACTGCCCTGCGATGAATGCGAAACACGAGACGAAACGAGCTGAGTCCCCCACATCCAATGTGCGAGGTGTTTCTGAGCTGCTGCAGAATGACGATCATCCGTCGGCGGCCCGAGAGCCTTGTTTTTAGCCTTTGATGGCGGCCCATAGTGACATT
>AFIR01000067.1:0-11620 GCA_000223685.2 Zymoseptoria pseudotritici STIR04_4.3.1
ATGTCGTCGCATATCTTTATATCCGTACTGCAGCCGCTGCTTATCTAGCCGCCGGTAGTAAGCTCCTTAATTATGCCTCCTTATACTAAGTTCTGTACCGACGGTAGAGCTTCTTACGTCGGACTTACTAGCAACTGCGGCAACTGCGGTTGCGATCTACTGTCTACCGAGAGCCGCGCTAAAACTCTACAGGAAGTTAGCATTGCCTGCATAATTCTTAATAAGAGCGACACTGCTAGCCGTCGAGTCCGTAGCCTTAGTGTTCGATACTACGACTACTTCCTTACGATTAAATACAACGATAAGAATTAACCTGTTCGGCCTAGTAACAACAGCACTATATTACTAAGCATCCTCCGGCAGCTAGCGCCCTTCCTCCCTAACATTACGGTTAGGCTCGTTAAGGCTAGAGCTTGCCGCTGCGACTAACGCTAGCGCTGCTTTTACCGCAGGTCTTACTGCAGATCTTACCTCTAAGGGTAAGGCGGCTAAGCAACCGGCTAAGCCTAAGCTGTCGGACGGGAACTAGCTGCAGCAGGAGATCGAGCACATCTCTTAGCCCTAATCTCGCTCTTTAGCCGCAAGAAGGGCTAAGGAGAAAGCGGCCGAGTCTGCGGAGCTACTAGTGCAGACGCTAGTTAAGACAATAGCATCTTTAACGTCCTCCGGAGCAGCTAATATAATAGCAAAGGCACTATCGATAAAGAAGCTAGATAAGCTAAAGAAGGTGCGTAAGCTATTACATACTCTAAACCTTACGCTATTGCAAGAACGCTCTAAATTACTATCTAGATTACCGGATATCCCTCTTAAGCAGCGTAGAGCAGAGCAATAGTCTACGGCGGAGCGGTCGGAAGAGGATTCTAACGCAGAAGAGGGCCGAGAGCGAATCTTAGTGTTATCTTATGCGTTTCTTAGTATAGTATATAGTAGCAGATATATAAGGAGCATATATATGCAGCATCTTTCTTCTCTAACGCCTCTCTCGTTGCTACTAACTCCTCTTAGTTTAGCTTATAGCGCATTAGTTAACAGCTCGATATTATCCTTTATTGCTGCTATCTTTACCTCTATATCTACTATTATTCCTCCGCTAGCAGCATCCTCGATAGTAGGCTCTGCTCCCCGGCTAAAGCAATATCCGCAGGTCGTCTTGTGCGTCTTAATGTCCTTATATGCGCGACATACGTAGCCTGCTCGCTTGCAGAGTCTATACTCGGTAAACGCCGGTAATCCTAAAACGGGAGAATTAGCTAAGATCGCACTAGGATATGCTAAGATCTTCTAGATTAAACTTACCTTCGTCCGTCTCCTGTACTCGACCTGCATAATTATAGCGGTTAAGAGTCTGCTTTCCGCTTTTCCGCATAGTAGCATCTGCCGACTATGCTTTAGTAATAGCTTCGTTCTAAGCAGAGACGCTAATATACTGCGGAGCGAATTAATCTATTATAGTCACGGTAGGCTCGGAGTTCTTTAGGCAGAGTCGAAGGAGATAGCGGCGGTATTAGAGTTAGAGTATTATTAACATCTTGTATTAGTGTATCTTCGCGCTCGAGCAGCAAGCCCTGCGCTTCGAGTTCGAGAGAGAGAGAAACGGTCGCGGAAGGGGATATTTAAACCTACACGCACTTACATGTAATTGTTAGCTCTTAGCAGGCTCTTAGCTCTGCACGTGACCGTCAAATTACTAAAAAACACGTAGTGAGGGAAACTTCCGTTTAGTACACCATCCCACCGGCCTTCTCAATTTTCTTCAAGGTGTTGCGCTATAACGCCTTTATGCTATCGACGCTCGCAGACTCGAAGTCTGTGGTGGTGTGGTGGAGTTTGCCGATAGGTCTGCCATACTCGTCTTCGATGTCGTCATCGCGCAGTAAGACTCGATAGCTCAGACGATGGCGTTCACTGCGGCTGGAGTGGGTAGAATTGGCGCAGGAAGCTCGTGGACTCCCGTTTTTCCGGATGCGATCCCATTGTCGGTAGGGGAAATCAGGCTCTGAGAGCGAGCAGGAAGGTCCTCATTGGACATCAACTCTTGGAGGTCAGCTATGCTGTGCGATAGTGAAGACACAAATCCTCCGGGCATGCGGTTCGGCTGCGTTGGAATTCGAGGGTCGTCAGGGGTATCAGAAGGATGAACATTGTCCGTGCAGAAGGAGCGTAGTCTCTCACGTTTTGGAGAGGGGAGACTGGCGGCAGTAGACCACTCAGCTGACGCTGCTGTAATGGCCGTGAAGCTAAATGGGCGCTGCGGCTCGATGAGGTACAGTTCGATGGTAGCGACTCCGGTGGCAGCTGTGGTCCTTCCTGGAAGACTGTCTTAGGGCTGTGCACGCTTGATAAAAGAGGCTTTGGTGTTGGACGCTCGGATGTCGCTTCTCTGCGTTCTTGCTGAACATGCGCTGCTGCTCGATTCGTTCTTGCTAAATGCGTTGCTGCTCAATCCGTTCTCGCTCGAGCATGTTGCTGCATAGCTCTCTCCCATTCGATCTTGTCTGTGTCCATCCCTCGCCATGGCCAGAACCTGCCCTTCTTGCCAAGAGTGCCCTATCCGCAGCCCTGAAGGCGCGCGACGTCGTCGGCTCCCTTTCTCCTTGATCACGACGTCCGTATCAGCATCGGTGCTGCCGGTATTCGCGTCTCCATGTGAGGTTGGTCTTGAAGCCCATGGCCGATTCGGTCGTTGGCTTGGTCGTCGTCCTCCGACAGCACAATCCACACCAGTC
Organism: Zymoseptoria pseudotritici STIR04_4.3.1; assembly: GCA_000223685.2. Lineage (NCBI taxonomy): Eukaryota > Fungi > Ascomycota > Dothideomycetes > Mycosphaerellales > Mycosphaerellaceae > Zymoseptoria > Zymoseptoria pseudotritici. Next base: position 2,730 of record AFIR01000067.1, read on the forward strand.
TCATGCTCGCAGCTGGCCGTGGTGTCATCGTCTGTGCAGCAAAGCTGACGGGAAAACTCGACGCCAGTATTTCCGTGGTCGTGGTTTGTGAGAGCCAATCCGTGTCCGCGACGAAGATGAATGCTGGTGCGTCAAGCGTACAGCCAACACCATGACCGTAGACCACACTTCATGATCCGATATGTCGCCGCTTCTGTCCGTCAGCGCACCGGATGACCAGTGCGATGCAAAGCGATCTGCCGGCTCGCGAAGCGAGACCTGGGTACAGGAGTGGCATGGTCAGTGCGTGTGCTCCGAACCACTGATTTTTCTGGAATCGGCACACCGGGCGGCTTCGAATCGGGATGGATCGGAGGAGCCGTATGCTTTCAAGTCGTGGCCATACTTCTTTCAACCCAGATTGTTGTCGCCGGTGAATATCTCTTTGACAGCATCGGTGGGGTTCCCGTCCGCTGCGGTGGTGAAGGCTTCGTCTTTGTATGATCGTGTGGATGATACCATTGGGTCTGTAGCAGCATCTTGCCTCGTCATTCGACATCTTGCTTTCTCTCACATCTCACCTCACCTCACCGCTTCTTGCCCACCTCCCTTCACACCTCCAGAACACCACCACCACAACCAGCCACATCTCCTTGTCCACTTCCCTGGGTACATCAGCTCAAGCACATCAGCTCAAGCACACCAGCTCATGCTCTCGCATGGGTTCTTAGCTTGCGAGCACTCTCATGCAGGAACTTCCCCAATGTCAATGGACATTTTATCCCCCCCTCGAAAGAGATGTTCGTGACACCGGGCTCGATCGCAGGTCGTGCATTTGGCCATTTTCCCCGTAGGATGCCGGTGGCAGTAGATGTGGCATGGCAAATAGTTCTTGAACATGGTTTTCCTCTTCTTCTTGGTAAACTTCCTGATCTTGCCGTCATCGCCGACTACGATCTCATCATCGGCTGAGTCGTCAGTCTCGGACTTTTCGAGTTTGAGGCAAATCGCTGGACTCAACTGATTCGCGCAAGGTAAGGATCGCCACCAGATCAACCATCCCTGAATGATGTTGCGCCTGAAGCACCGCCCAAAAGAAAAGTCGCAGGGAGACCGGTGCTCTCCTCACCTTCGCGCACATGCCGGAGTTCGTCGCAGCCAACGACGGAACCGGATCAAGCCTCTACGGCGGGCGAAATGCAATTTGAAGAAAGCGACGGGAGTCGCGATGGCGTCTGGCATCCAGCCGAGCTGTGTCCAGTGAAGCTGTGTATGTCTCGAGATGGAAATTGGCATGGGCGGGTCGGGAGCGAAAGAAGTTGATATCGTGGACAGATCCTTCCGTCGGTTGAGGCGTGAGTTGCGGTGGTCTGGACCGCTATCGGGACGAGCGTCTTCAGGAGGAGGTGGGTCGGTCAGGGCGGTGGAGGAGGAGGAGGAGGAGAAGGAGGAGGAGGGCGGACTCGGAACTCCCTCTGAGATGTCTGTAATCAGCCTCAGATCATCTGTATGTGCCGGTCGTTCAACCCGACCAGACTGCCATGGAGAACATGAGTCGTCTAAGGGAATGTTGATCATGATACAGCCAGTGGAATGCACAACAGCGAGAGCAGAAGGCGGATGAACACCTACGCAACACACCCGCTTGAAGCATGAACCTATCGCACAGGCTCTCAATGCCTTCTAGCCATCCTTCAGTGCCATCGAAGCAAGTTCTCATTGCCATGAAAGCCAATCCCACTGCCTGTAGAAAGCTTCACCCTGACAGTCCATGCTTTCTTCTGACACCTCTTCACAGAGCCCAGTTTCTGTCCAGAGCGATCAGGGCCGGTCTTGCAGCATACAGTCTTGCCTCCACTTCCTCCCACTCTTGTCCTCGCATTGCTCTTGCCATGGCGAAAAGTTCTCGAAGACTCATTCGCACCAACTGTCCTTTACGCTCCGGCACATCGTGAACTAGCAACCCGAAGTGGTAGCGCTTCACCCAGTCAACCACATTCTCCCAATTGGGCATTCCGATGACTTCGAGGCTGAAATTAAGAAGGGTCCGTAGGTTTTGAGCTTCCGGGACAGCAAAGAACTTGGAGATCGGAGAGTAGTCGAAATCAACAGGCTCGCCGTAGAAGGCGTTGGTGTAGTAGCTGGCAAGCTACGTCAGTCGATGTTGAGCAACGATGAGTCAAGAGTACCCTTACAAGAGTCTGAGAGCATCTGCGCGAATCATCTTGCATGTCTCCAGCAGCGGTGGACGATCATAGCCCTGCGGACCGACGAAGATCCGTCCGTAGTCGTACTTGACCACATCGCGGAATATCTGATTCCTCAATTCCGGCGGCAGAGCAAGCAGACGTGAGTCTGTCGTTGTGCGACCGGAAGACGAATCTGAAGAGATCTGACAAGGTCAGCGACAGTTTCGTTAGAGAGATTGTGGAAGATGTCCTTGCTCACTTGGTCCTGCAGACTCTTGGCCAACTCCATCTCTTTCTTGACCATTTTGGGTGGCATGGCGAGCTCAACGGAGTCGCTGGTTTGATCGTGCGCGAGGGATTGGTGGAGGTGTCGAGGGTGTTGAAGTCTAACGATCTCGGCTTCGAGCTTTTGCATTCGGTCTAGAAGAAAGCCGTGCTCGCGCTTGAGTTGGTGTGCCCATAGAAGCGAGGTGGGAGAAGTCGGTAGGTCGGGTGCCGGAGGCATGGTGAAGGTGTCAAGAGAGGCAGGTCAAGGAGTCAGGTGGATGGAGTCAAAGGGAGGAAGCTGGTATGCAGAGGTAAAGTGAGATGAAGAGGTCAGCGGTCGGAAGGAGGAAGGTGTTCGCGAGGATGTCGGAGAGTGCGTTGGCGAAAGTGTCGAAGAGCGCGTCGGCGAGGATGTCTGAAGAGCTGAGTGAGGTAGCTGGCGCAGCGCGGAAGGCACGCAGTACGAGAGCGGAGCTGTTCCCCGCACTGGTCAGCACCTCCATGAATTTACATATCCTCGCCAACATACCAGTGCACATCAGTATGCTTCATGAATGTTGTTCTCCGAGCTCTTCATCCGTGCGAGCGATGTTCATGTGAGAGCTGTCCCGCCTCACCCTGCATGGCACGTTGATGGGAGACACATTCAAGTCGGCTCGTGCAGTGGTGCGTGGATCGGCTTTGGAGTGTGATCGTGATAACGGTCGAGGGACTGCATGGTGTTGGGGTGGACGAGGCGGGTGGGTTGACGGTCGGCTGACGGGTGGGACTTGATGAGGAAGTCTCGCTTTCAGAGAATTGCCAAGAAGGCCAGACCTCGTGTTGTGGAGAGAGATAAGCTTAATTGAGCTTGTTGTGGGTGAAATGCGTCCGGCAGAAAGTGGAAGACTGGCTGGAGATGTTTCGAGGAATTGTTGCGATGCTGTGGTCGATGAGGTTGTCAATGCTACGCCTGCCTAGAAGGCCAAACAGGCCAAAAGCTGCAAGGTCGATCGTCGTTGCATTAGGTTGCTACCTCCACTCGCCGTTACCCATCAGCATTACTCCCGTCTCCAAATCAGCATTCAACAACACACGGTGCCAGCAACGAACGCAAGTGCCCACTACAGAGCTCGCACAACAGATCTGATCTTCTCTTCTGGCTCACTCCAACACCAGACGCATGCAATTTCCCTCATCGTCGACACATCTCTCGCAGCCTCTCGAAACTTACCTGAGCCTCGATATGTCAACTCTCAGGTTCCAGACGTCGACCTACGAACATGCTCAACGGCCTAGACAGCGGTCGAAGGCATGTGAGCCCGCCGACCCATTCAACTCAGCAAGCAAGAGCTAGATCCCCCGCCACAGGACTTTGGTCCAACCGGACACGGTGAGCAGCAGTCCAGCCGTCTCGCAAGATCCCCATGCACGAGCAGCCATGTCGTGATGGCACACGAAGCTCCTTCGTCACGGCCTGCGTTACGGACCTTCGCACAGCCCTGCTGCAAGACACCGCCATCAATTTGGACAATCTCGACATCACGTTCGGAAAGGAGAATGTCATAGAGCTCAAAGATGTCGGTCTCAACATCAGGAGGATCGCCAAATTGGCACAGCTGCCCCCGTGTGTTCGCCTCGAAACTGCTCGCACCATCGACAGCCTTGCGCGTTCGCTCGAGCTGTACCACAAACTATGGCAGCCAAGCACCTCACGGAATACATGTACCTTTAACATCGAATGCTTCCGCGACGGAGCCAACGCCGACTCACTCCTCCTCGGAGCCTCGTCTCCACGATGTCCACGAAGGCCGGGCACATGCCAGAGCTATGTCAGGGAGAGTGCCGTCGAAGCTTCACGTCTTGGACCCATACGTGCTGTTTGGCGAGGATTCATACAAAAGCGCCTCCAATCTGGCTGTACTTTGGGTGCTGGCGTTGTAGAAGGTGCAGGGACGGACTTCGTGGTGCGAAGATTCGATTGTGGCCCGGCATGACGAACAGGGACAAAGTGCTGGTTGCGTGGCTGGAACACGACTCGCAATCCACTTGGGATTTGCAGTGGGCGCTGAAGACGATGGGCGAGAAGAAACGGAGAGGGCATACTCAGTGCGGGAAGGCATATCTTCGCTGGGATCCGGAAGTAGGGTAGCATGGCCCATGGAGGCGAGACTGATACTCGGAGCGACGCTAGAGGTGAAGGCTAGAGTGCTGAGGACAGCATCAGGCACGGACGAACAGCGTCACGTCCTCTCGCAGACGAATCTCTCGGTCCCAAGAGGACCCGATTTACGCCTTCAATGCATCTTTGTCTGACCACGCTCTCCATCTCCTCCCGAAGTCGTCCGTCTTTGAAACGGCCCAGCTTGGTCCAGAACCGCCATCTTCAACTCCTAATTCCGCTACCGTTGCTCCCATCAGCAACAGTGATTTCACAGAACATCGCAGCGGAGTCAATCAGTGCCTCGATGAACATCTTACAATGGCGAACTCGGCCACCCACGTCCGTCTTCGCCATTTCACTTCCGAACCGAACTTCGCCAACTTGGGCTTTATCTTCTGAGGTGCTCAAACGCTTTTATCTACTTTGTCTACATACTGGCGCCCCCATCGGCTATCTGTTCACCCAGACCCGACCGTCTGATCGCTTCATGGACACTTATGATGCGCCAGCATGATGTGCACAAGCCCTCCACTATCACGCCGTGGATCCCAGCACCAAGATCGATATCTGACGCCTTCGTCCATGGACCAATTTCCGCGAGCAGGGCCGTCCTCATACCAATGTACCGAACGCCATCAATTGGCCACTCATGTGGGCACAAGGTCGAGGAGCAGCTCGATCACCAACATACCAAGAATGCATACATACTCAGGCTCTTGAAGGATGTGCTGCCCAGCAAGAATCATCACCCGTCCCAACTATGTGCCTCTCGCCTGGAGCTGGCACTGAAGCTTGCATCCTCGGGTCCTGATCGAACGCCAATTCCCTTGCCGCATGCCCAGGGTCGATGTACTCTCACCCTGCATTGACAACGCAGTCATGTCCTCGTGGACATTTGCCGCGGCAATTTGGGATTCGAGTGTCTCAAATACGAGCTCGACTGCCGGCACGACGACGCCGAGCTCGGCGCTCTGATCTCCGGCCAGGAGTCCCGAGAAGAGTGGCAACTCCACCGCAACTTCCTGTCGAGTCTGGAGAGGAGCAGCATGCGAGAGCCGATTCCTTCGGACATGGAGCTGGGATGTGGATCGTCGTGCTGGAAAAAGCCAGAGTGAACTGGAATGTGACAGATGACGAGCTCGTATGAGAAGAACGGGAGCTGTCTCATGAACATGAGCATTGTTGAGCTTGGCAAGAGAGAAGCACTATCTCAACGTGCCTTGAAGTGGTCAAGCAGTTGCAGTTTAGCGCTTCTTCAGACTACGTTCTGATTTTGCAGATCTCACAGGCTCGAAAAGCGCCTTTACAGACGCTGCGATCACCCCTCGAAAGCTACGCTATGCCGTGGAATGTGTACGGCGAACGCCAAAGTGGGAAGCGCTCCGAAATTGATTGACGGCGCCGAACGGTGGACAACCTACGATCACGCCGATCCGCGATTATTCTACGCAGAGCCGCCATGTCCTCCTTGTCGTGGTTGTGATCGATACATTGCGATTCCGCTCTCTGCCACGCCGACAGGACAGCCTTCGCATGATGAAACTCCTCGATTTGCTGTAGCACTCGCAGACGGATCCGGATTGTGTCGACGTGAGACTTGAACCCGACTGGACCATATTCGATATCGCCAGCGTAGCGAAGCCGCAACCCCGGTGCCTCTGCCGCTTCTTTCGGCATTTTCAAGAGATGCCGCGATCGATCCCTCACTTCCTGATTCATCTCATCATCTCGTCAGCTCATTTTCCCCACCCGACTCCCTTCGAAACATCAAAATACCGCCACCCCACCGACCGACGTCTCCCATCTCACTCCTGTGGACACATCAGCTCGAGCGTGAGCACGGATATCTCCTGGCCCGAACGGAGAAGCTCCAGTTCCGACGAGTCTGCTCTGACAGGATCCCATTTACCGCGGCGGATTGCAATGGCGGAAACGCCGAGATGTTTCTGCATTTTCTGATACTTACGTGCTCCCATCTGGGGCCTACAGAGTTTGCGTCTGACAGGAGCTTTGCCTCGCATCCTGCGCAGGTCCTTGGAGGAGCAATCGTTCCTGGATACGATACTGCCAAGTGTGAACAATCCAGCCGCTGGACCTGGATTGCCAGCTGAGTCCGACATACGTGCATCTTGTAACGGAATATTCCCTTGACTCCAGTCTGCACGTAACTTCTCCCCGGACGGAGGGATGCTGGAAATGGCAGCGACTGGGATCGCCGCGAGGAGTTGTGGCAGTTGGGAGGTTACTGGTCCTGCGCCTCAGGAGAAGACCGAGAAACCAAACACCGTCTTGACTTGTGGACGAGACGAAGGCAATGTTCAAAGCTAGCAAGGGTCGCAGTAGAGTGGCTGCGGACAGTCGGCCACAACACACAGCATCGCTGACATTGTACGATACATATTGCCACTCGCAAGGCAATGGCGCTTTAAAGCAACCAGTGCGGCACCGCAGTACGCTCGTGTTACATCCACCTCCACTTTACCGCACAATACGCTGACTTCGCCATCGCAGAGCTCACCGCAAGACCAACCCAGTCAGCTCGAAGTCTACTAGGCAAGATCGGCTGCGGCGTCGCGCGGTACCCCGATGACAACCTGAAACACTACGACATGATCGACATGGACGACATGCTGCCAAAATACCCGATGGGCTTGACCAAGACAAGCAGCCAGACTGCCTTGCCCAATCGGCCGACTTCGAACAAAGCTAGGACACCATCCACCAAGGACGGCTTAACAGGTTCACATCTCCCCGACCGAAGACCGAGCCAACAAGAAGTCAATCGAACCTGAACTCGCCGAGGAAGAAGATGACGAGGACGATGGGATTCGCTGTCTCTATTGGCAACACGAATTCAAAGAGTAAGCGCGCATTCATTGCATGCGACGCATACTCTGTGTGGCAGCATAACATCTGTATGGTCATCACGGCCGATTCAGTCGATATACTAGAGCATTGCTCTTGGGAGGAGTGCCCGCCCGGAGACCGAACAGCAGGAGACCACCACGGATCTGGCTACCCTTCGAGGAGATTCCAAGGGTGGAAGTTGGGTCGTACACAAGGCTTGACTCTACAGTACGAGACGTCTTCCGGCGCAGCGACAGAATTGAAGCCAGGAGAAAACCTCAAGGCCAGCCAGAACTTGTCCGTTGATCCAATCATCCCGCACTTTTCAAGACTTCGTTTCCAAGCATCCGTACCAGCGCCAGGCGCCGACGGCGAGGAGCGTGTGCAGGACTCATGGCCCACCACCAAAAGTTATTAAACCTTCGCTACGATCTCTCCAGTAACGGGATCGGACAACCATCACAAATTCCCAACTCTTCAATCACCGCGACAACTGCTTCTACACCTGCATGGTACGGCGACGGCACGCGGGAGCGCGTACAAGATTCTTTGCAGCACCACAAGATCGCGCAAGCAACAGAAGGCCAGACTGCGCAAGAGAGGATCGCGAGGAAGATTAAGGACTACCAGTCTCAGACTCTTCAATCACCGCGACAACTGCTACTGCACCTCCTTCATAGTACGGCGACGGCAGGCAGGAGCGCGTACAAGATTCTTTGCAGCACCACGAGGTGGCGTAAGTAGCAGAAGGCCAGACTGCGCAAGGGAGGACCGCGAAAGAGATTGAAGAGGATGAGATGTACAGCGTTCCACCTCGACAGACTAGCCGATACCGGGAATCACAGAGACTTGCGGCCAGCATTGAGGAGAGCCCGTTGCACTTCATGAAGATCGTTGGGCTTTCGCAGATACTGGCCATTGAGTCAAGACGCAACTTCTACGCATATCGGATGACACACTCTTTGCAGAACGACGAGGTCGCGCAAGCAACAGAAGGCCAAACTGCGCAGGGGAGGACCGCGAGAGAAATCACAGATCTATAGCGTTACACCTCAGTGCGCTGGCCAATGCCAGGCATTACGGAGACTTGCCGCCAGTCAGCATCGTGAAGAGCCAGTTGCACAGCACTTTGTCAGAGCAATGGGTATACAACATCCTTCCTTGCTGTTGGCGTTTGTGTTCGAGATGTTAAGTTTGTTCGAAGAACGATCTGAGTAGATTAATATACGCACATGCCCACTTGGGCAGCGGAAACCAGACGTCAAGGTCTATGCCTTAAAAGCTGGCGACACCAGTGTGGTGAACAATTAATCCATTAATCCTAGCACCCCTCGGATTAATTAATTAGTTAATCCTAGCAAAAGGCGGCGGATTGATTAATTGACCAATCCTTTAAAATAGGCGTGGATTAATTAATTAAGGGGTCCAATCCGTGCCCTAGATTACGGACGACTAGTAGAACAATA
>AFIR01000065.1:0-36963 GCA_000223685.2 Zymoseptoria pseudotritici STIR04_4.3.1
AGGTCCTAGTTAAATAGACTAGCTATTACGACCTAACGTAGGAGCCCTTAGATAACCTAGTAGATACTATCGCTATAGATAACTTCGAGCAAAAATTTAGGAATGCTAAAGTTAATAATAGGCTAAAAGAGAGGTATATTATAAAGAAGAAGAGAGCGGTTACTAGAAAGTAGTAACTAGATATATAAGGAAAACAAGAGATTATATAAGAATTTTTATTTAAAGAATTGTTTTTTTTAGAGTAGTAATCGTATATTACGGACCTAGCTCCGCTAGCCTATAATAGTTTGTGTAGTTAGTAAGAATCGACTGCAGCTAGTAGTTAACCCTAATAAGTAGGTGCTTAAAGTTTCCTACTTTACTAAATAAGACGGTCGCTAATCGTCTCTTCTTCGCCTCTTGTCGCTATAGAACATAATAACGCAGCGCGACCGCAGTCGCAGTTGCGCTCTTGCTCGACTAACTACTAAGTGCGCTCTAGCGCAGCTACGTCTTACTATAAGGCTAACAATCGCAACGAGTCTAATAAAGAAGACCTAGACGAAACTAACTTCTCGCGCAAGATTAGGACCTTAGTCTAATCTTAGCAACCGCAACTGCAATAACGTTCCTACGCCTCTGTCGTCGACGAGTCTTAGACTTAAGGACGATCTTAATAACTGCAACGCGCTTAAGAATAGCAACGCGCTTAAGAACAGCAACGCGCTTAAGAACAGCGCACCCGCACTCCCTAACTATAATTAACTACTCGCGTTACGCCTAATGCACCTACTAGCACTAAGCAACGCCGCACCTTAACCGCTAACCTTTCTGTTTACTCTAGTAAGCGCGACTTCTCGATCCTCTAGAATCGCCTTTAAGAGCAAGAAGTGTTAGACGATGCATACGATATAGAGTACAACACTAATATAGGCGCAGGTAAAGGACAACTCGACTTTGCAGCGCTATAGAGACACTATAAAGATAGTATACCTTAATATAACGTAGTCGATAGAGGAGAAGGCACTATATATAACACGGATAACTATATCGCGCATAGTGTAGTTAACTTCTTAAACAAGGTTAACGTGCGTCTAGTATACTTCTACGCCTACTATTAAGCACTCGTCTATAAGCAAGCAAGTATCTAAGAAATGCAGAAGTCTGCTCGAGAATCTATTCCCCTTATCGCACGGTTGCGCAACGAGCGTAATTAACACGCAGTACGGACTGTCGAACTTACAACTCGAGTTCGAGAAATAGACAAGAACTATAATAAAGTACTAGAGGAAATTAAGGACCTCGAGGACAAGGCCCCTAGTAATAAGCTTTAAGATAAGCTTAATAAGGCCCTCGAAATAGTCGCCGCTTAAGCCGCCGAGATCGATAAGCTTAAGGTTTAAGTTGCCGCCGTGCTAATTGCTACTGCTCTAGTAGATACTAGGATCGCTAAGCAAATAGTAGCACCTCTGCCTACTTACAATGCGTATAGAGTGCTACTGCCTCGCTACTATAACCGTCGACCTGCAGCGCTAACTGCTTAACTAGCAACTCTAGCAGCACGCTAGATACCGATACTAGCACTAATAGTCGTCTATACCCTTCCCGCACTTCGCTATAATAACCCCGTCTTAGACAACGTCTTATACTTCGATACCGAAGTAAACCGCCGCTTTCCTAACCCTAAAGTCTTTAATAGAGTTATACTAGACTACTATTGTTAGCGCAGCGCTCTTAAAGCTAAGCTTAAGGCTAGCTATACCTCGGAGACGCGCTTAAGCGAACTACTAAAGTATACGTCTACTCGCACTAATAGTAGTACGTAGGACATTATCGAAGTTAACAAGAATATATAGTAGTCTATAGAGGAGATGTTCGCAGAATTTAATACCTGCTACGGCGAACAAGATGTCGTTTTTAAGGCTTAGGCATCCCTCTTAGTTCTTAAGCAGAAGGATAACGAGAACTTTTCCTTATATATCCTTAACTACCACAGCTTGTGCAACAAGTTAGGCGACTAGCCTAACACCTAGCGCCTTTAGCTTACTCTTAACTCTACTTACTAAGGCGAGCTTAAGACGAAGACCCGCCTACCCTTTTACGAATTCTGCTAAGATGCCCAGAGGACAATATAAAGACAATAGCTAACTAGTCCGGTTAAACTACGCGTAGCAATAATAGTAACCGCGGTCGCGGCCGTAGTTAAGGACGTAGAGAAGGTGCTGCTAGCGCTAACTCCGGTCGCAAGCCTACCGTCCGCATTATACCTATGCGCTTTAAGGACTTACTAAAGCTTAACGATACTAGTCGCAAGAAGCTAATAGACGAGCGCCGCTACTTCCGCTGCCGCAATTAAGGACATAATCGTATAAGTCCTCTATGCGTCTTCGCTAAGAGCAAGGGCTATAACTACAACTCGCCGCCGCTTCTATCGAGGCTGCACTATAATAGCTGCTTCTAACTAATAGCTCTAGCTTAGGAAATACGCAGGCTTAGACTTAAGCTGTAGTCTTAAGCTAATTTACAAGTACATTACGGACATAAACAATAACTATAAAAGCAACATAAGAATACTACCTAAGATAAGATAGACAGAAACAGAGTATATATTATACGAGCTATCCCCCGATATACCCAACTAGTTTGTAATAGTAAGGTACATAGCTATAATCTATTAAATATTATATTAAAAGCACGGTCTCTGCTCGATAGTAGCGCCTTCTTATCATTTATCGATCCTCGTTTCGTACGCGCACACAAAATCCCTATTATTCCCCTTAAACAACTAGAGCGTCTTCGCCTAGCCGATAGTATACTAAAGACCCTCGACTTAGCCGCTATAGTTACGCTTACTATTAGTAGACATACCGATTAATCCTTATATTATATTACAGACCTCGGCTAGTATAACATCGTCCTCGGAATGTCGTAGTTAGAGAACTATAATCCTTAGATTTCCTTTAAGGATCGCACGATTTACTTTAACTCCGACCTCTGTTGTAAATAGCATAATTACTATAGCTAGCTATTACTAGTTGCAGTTAATAGCTACGAAAAAGCGAGACCTGTCGAGCCTAATAAGTCGTTACACGACATCTGCATAATTAGCGCCGCTGCTGCGTATGCATTCGCGCGCCGTGCATAGAAGCAGCCCGAAAAGGGAGATAATATCTTCGTTCTCTAGCCTAAAGATCTGTTACTAGAAGACGACTATTATATTAACGCCTAAGAACGTTAAGCGTTTTATAGACACATTAGGGAAAACTAACCCTAAGTCTAAGCTGCCTAAATACCTGCATAATCTTGTAGATGCGTTTAAACACAAATCCGAGTTTAAGGTCTTAAAGTATAGCCTAGCTAACTATGCAATTAACCTTAAGCCTAATACTTAGGTACCCTATAAGAAGTTATATACGATAAGCGCTACGCAACTAGCTATCGTAAAGAAATACATCGATAAGGAGACAGTAAAGGGCACTATCTAGAAGTCTAGCTCTTGTTGCGCGTTACTAGTCCTTATCGTTGCGAAACTAGGTAGCGGACTAAGAGTCTGCGTTAATTACCGAGCATTAAACGCCCTTATAATTAAGGACAGGTACCTAATACTACTCCTTAAGGAAACACTCGACCGGCTATGCAAGGCTAAATTTTATACTAAACTCGATGTCGTTGCAGCATTTAATAACCTGCGCATTCGCAAGGGTAACGAGTAGATAACCGCCTTTATTACGCAATACGGTCTATACAAGTATAAAGTGCTGCCCTTTAGACTCTGCAATAGGCCGAGCTCGTTTTAACGATATATAAATAATATTATAAAGGAACATCTCGACAACTTTATAATAGTCTACCTCGACGACCTCCTTATCTATAGCGACACCCTAGAGAAGCACTAAGAGCATATGCGCACAGTTCTTAGGAGACTAATAGAGGCCGGCCTTCCTGTCGATATTAACAAGTGTAAATTTAGTGTTTAGCGTGTTAAATACCTAGGACTAATTATTACTACTAAGGGCCTAGAAATAGACCTAGCTAAAGTCGAAGCAGTGCAAACCTAGGAAGCACCGTCTAATATTAAGGACGTCCTAGCATTCCTTAGGTTCGCAGGCTTCTACCGCAGATTTATTAAGAACTTCTCTTCTATCGTTGCACTACTAGTAGCTCTTACTAAGAAATTAGCTAAATTCGACTAGTCGACGATATGCGACTCTAGCTTTTAACTTCTTAAGGAGCGCTTCGTTACAGCTCCTGTTCTCGCTTACTTTAACCCCGAACTTTAAGTCTAGCTTAAGACAGATGCCTCTAACTAGGTAACAGCCGGCGTGCTCTTACAAATAGGCAGAGACGGCATCCTTCGACTAGTTGCGTTCTTCTCTAAGAAGATAAGTGTGCATAAGGTTAATTACGACATCTACGACAAAGAGCTCCTCGCTATCGTTAAGTGCTTTAAGGAATAGACTCCGGAGCTCGCGGGCTCTAATACTAAGGTCCTGTCCGACTACAAGAATCTCGAGTAGTTTATAGAAACTAAGCAGCTTAACTACTATTAAGTACGGTAGGCGGAGTTCCTCGCATAGTTTAATTTTAAGATTACATATAGACCTAGTAACTTAGGCACGAAGCCGGACGCATTTACGCGCCTTTTATAGAACCTTCTAGCGGGCACCGATAATCTACGCATTTAGCACTAATCGCAGATAGTACTTAAACCCGACAATCTCGATATCGTCCTTAACTACGCGATGCAGTGCGAGCTAGACTTCGTTCCTATACCCGGCGATAAGGGCAGCGAGGATAAAGGTGTTCCGCTACTAACTAACTACTAGCCTCCCTTAGTCTGCGACAGCGACGACGAGGATAAGGGCAGAGTTGTAGTCCCTGCACTAGGACTTACGTTCGCTTAAGAACTTAAAGAGGCTTATAAGAGCCTCGCGCTAATATTCCGACTCGTCGCTAGTATATTAGAAACTAATACCCCTTTACCCTAGCTAAAGTGCTATAAGCTAGTAGTATAGGACTGCTGCTAGACGGGTAATCGCCTTTTAGTCTATAATTTAGTCTAGATCCCCGACTATAAGAACATTCGCATAAAAGCAATCTAACAGTGCTATAACCTAACGCTAGCTAGCTATTAAGGACTAGCGCGAACGTATAAGCTACTCCGAAGGCAGCTTGTTTACTAGACAGGAATAAGTAGTAATATTATATGCTATATAAGGAACTGCGCCTGCACTCGTTCTAAGCTATTACGCCGTCTATACTAAGGCACTCTCTCGTTAATGCCTACGCCGGCCTTACTATAGTTACAAATCGCTATAGACTATATTATCGACCTCCCTCTAAGCAGGGACCCTAAAACCGGTATCTTATATAGGAATATCCTTACTATTACCGATATATTAACTAAGGAAGTTTACCTTATTCTAACTAACGATCTCTCCGCCGAGAATGCAGCAAACCTCTTCTTTAAATATGTCTATCTACACTATAGATATCCTAATATTATCGTCTCGGACAGAGGCTCCTAATTTATAAGCGCATTTTTTTAGCGTTTGTGCGCAAGGCTTAGTATTATATAGAATCTCTCTACGGCATTTTATCCTAAGACTAACGGTTAATCCGAGCGCACTAACTAGACACTTAAGTAATACTTGCGCGCGTATGTTACATACCTTTAAGATAACTAGGTGTCCTTTCTGCCGATAGTGCAGTTTGCGCTAAATAACTATACGGCGTCTACTAGTATAACGCCTTTCTTTGCGAACACCGGTCGCTATCTACGGTTAGGTATCGAGCTTTTGCTAAAGCTATAATTATCCTCTACCGCGCGCAGATTAATCGACTTCGCAGATAATATTACAGACAGGATTGCTACTACTACTAAATACGCATAGAAAGTTCTTAACGACCTGCGCGCCGAATACGCCTTTACGCAAGCCCGCACTACCGAAAGCGCGAATCGCTTACAAGAACTACTAATAGCGTTTACTAAAGGCTAACTCGTGTATCTTAATATACGTTACCTTAAAACTAACTAACTAGCAAAGAAACTCGACGACAAATAGATCGGACCCTTCCTAGTCGTTAGACTAGTCGGCCGCTATATATACAAACTTAACCTTCCCTCGACTATAAAGATCTTCGATACTTTCTATATTAGCCTACTGCATATAGTAGCCTCCGACCCTCTTACCGGCTAACGCCCGTCTATTCCCGCCGACGCACTACCCCTTATAGTTAAAAGAGAAGGTGTTAAGACTACTAAGTAGGAGGTTACTACTATCCTAGACAGCCGCATTAAGTATAAGAAGGTTTACTATAAGGTCTAGTAGTATAGTAGTATAATTACAGAACAACCCTAGTTAGACCTGCTACCTAGTAGTAAAGAAGTCGTCGCTACGTTCTACGCGCGATATCCGAACAAACCTATACCGCCCGCTGCTTATAACCTAACTTTAACGCTAGAGCACGGACTTGCAGTAATAATAGCTGTCGCTATTAGCACTAACTATAGTAAGAACTTCCTAGAGCTTAACCGTACGCCTAGCGCACTAATCTATTATATGCACGTAACGAGCTTCGCTACCGGATATTTACACCTGCTGCCTAATAAAGATAGTTGTTCGATAGAGAGTTGCGTCCGCTAATAGCTTAGTATCGCTTCGACTCCGCTGACCCCGTTCTAAAGTAAGGTTACTATCGCACTATTATTACTGCTTATTACTTGCTTCTTGTTTTTGCTTTTTACGTCGCTAGAGCTCTGTTCTTTAAAGGGGGGGTACTATTACGGACCTAGCATCTACTAAGTCCCTCTATAACATCGTACTACTATATTCTATACCGGGAACCGACCGAGAACGAGCGGAAGTACCTATCTATAAGGAGCGACGCCTACCTAGTATAAGAGCAGCAGGAGTGCCGCTAGGACTAACGAGTAGTTAGTAGGGGTTAACAAGCGGGAACCGATAAGGTACTTATGTTTGTCCCTGCTACGTAACAACCTCTTCTACTATATAATTAATTTCGGCGGCTACCGGCCTATTTTAAGTAGTTAGTAATAGTTTTAGGTAGGTAGGAGTAAAAGTAGTTTAGACCTTTATAAGCATCTCGACTATTATTTTATTAGCTAACGACTTTCGAGCGGAGACTAGGGATACTAACGCGGCATACTAGGTAGCTGCGCGGGTAAAGGTAGTATAGGCGATATAGGCGAATTATAGACTAGATAGTTAGCGACGTATTCCGAGCGGACTCCGGGTAGTACTTATAGCTTAGCGTAATATTTGCGCTTAGCGTAGTAGCTATAGCAGGCGCGCGGACGAGGGTTCTTGTCGCTAGCCTAGAATTATTAGTTAGTATCTAGAATAAATCGAGCAGGCTTTAATATATATAACTTATAGCATATAATCGAGACCTAGCTAGGCAGCGGGTTTAGTAGTAGGTCCGGCGCCTTTCGAGTAGGAGCCGGCAGTTAAGTAGCAAAAGCTATAGTAAGATCCTAGGCGGACATCTGCAAGACTATTAGTAAAGCGCCGGGAGCCTAAAAAAAATCGAAGGACTCGAACCCTTAGCATTATTACCTTCTTAATAATACTAGTAGTGCCTTTAAGTCGGCTGCTAACGACTTTTTCGCAGCGGAAGAAGGGAGGTATTATAAGGGACTAGCGCCCTTCTAATAATACGTAGCGCAGCTCCGTACTTTTGTCTTAGCAGCCTATACTCCTTTCTGCGCTTACCGCGAGGTTTTAGGCTGCTTCCTTATCGAACTCACTATATCTAATATAGACTCTAAACTCTTATATATATATTATTTACCCGTAATAGCTATATATTAATAGTAGCCCCTTTAGTATAGTTGTTAAGCTAACGCATATTAAATTCGATATAGTATAGCTTATACTAAATAGCTAGCTGCTACTAGAGCAGGCAGTCCTTTATAACCCTATTATATAAACGAACAAGCGCAAGGCGGCGTAGATGCAGTATACTATTAGTAGTAATACATATAAATTAATAGGGCCTAAACGACTTACTTAATAGGCAGACCGAGAAGCAATATTACTTCTTAGTCTACTGCAAACGTCTATTAACTGCCGTAATAAGGAGCCTAGCAATCCTTTATTACGACTGCCTTAGTTAACTGCCTTATAACAACTCGGCTATAGATGCATAATAGGCTGCAACCCTTAGAAGCGACTCTGCCGCTATATAAAGACTAGTGCGTAATATACCGAGTATTACTATAGCAGTAGACCGTATAGTAATAAGCTAGTGCTAGTGCTAGATAAAGAACTCTTTACTTAACGCGTAGTAGCAATAGTAAGGGCAGACCTTATAGTATTATTGCAATAATAATACTACTGCTAGCCTTAGTCGTAATATTATAAGTAGTAGGGCTCTTAGACGATACTACTGCTATTCGGCTAATATAATATACTACCGCTATCTAGTTAATATAATATACTACCGCCGTCTAGTTAATATAATATGCCTCCGCCGTCTATATAATAATAGTAGTAATAACTATACTACTATAGGAATCCTTAGTACTAGCCTTACTAAGAATAGCAGTAGAATCGCCTCTAGCCCCCTAGCTAGTAGTAGCTAGAGCCGCCGGATTAATACTAGTCGCAGAGCAACTATCTACACGCCTACTAGCGCATAAACTAGCGGCCTTAGGTACTAAAACTAAAGGAGTTTCTCGCGCTCTTATTAGCTTACTAAGAATTACTAAATACACCGGCAATCGACAGATCTTACTATAAGAGTAGTTATTTACGCAAGTAAGAGATCTACGCTAGCGTTCTAAGGACTTTTAAGCCTAAGTTTTCCTTCTACTACCTCTACTACCTCTACTATACTATATATAGATATATTAATTATATAAGCTTGCTCGTATAATACTATACTATACTCTACACACTATTTAATTATACTTACCCTATATAGTTATATTAATATTGCAATAGAGGGGAAAGTAAGAATCTTAGTAGAATTTAGTATTAGTATATAATAAGTAAAAACTTTAGATACGAAAATCGAAAACTTTAAATATTACTAAGGGCAAAAGCTAGGCTTTAAACTACAGAGTATTAATCTAGTATAATAGATAAGGTCTTAAATAGGGATTAGCAAGGTCTTAAAATAATCGGTTAGGGGACTATAAATAGCCTCTTACCGTGCCCCGGGCTTCCGAAATTATAATAGCGGAATTATCGCAACGCTATTTATATCCTTATTTTTCTTCCCTACTCTAGATTATTAAAACTTTAGATACAAAGGTAGATCTAGCTCGATGCTATTTAGAGCTATTCGATTTACTAGTAATTCGCTATTTAGAGCTTCCTCTACTACCTTCGCATAAGAGCCTCCGGCGGCTAGAATAGTTTTGCTAACCTTTCTAACGAGCCTATGCCTTACGCGCTCGGGTATCGTACGCCCGTCGCTGTCCTCGCAAGCTCGGGCTCCTTAGTACTTACTTTCCTCGTTGCGTCCGCTCGTTACCTCGCGAAGTCCGCAACTTCGGCTCGCTTGTCCGTGCACAGTGCCTATTTCGTGGGGAATAGCTCTAAATAACGAATAGTTAAGCTCCAAATAGCAACGAGCTGGATCTGGAATGGTGAGAAAGGCCTTGGTGATAGCTGACAAGGACGTGAGATGATCGATCAAGGGTGGGGCCATGCTCCCTCGTATTGTTGTCTGAGCGTTGCTAACCGTGGCGGTTCCCCTCCTCATTTGCTCCACCTGAAGCTCAACAGAGTGAATGGTGATATGTCACCTACATCTCCCCGAACAGGAGCCAAAAGCGGTCAAGGAGATGATGAAGGACTTTTGAAAGGAAGAATCGAAAAGAGTCATGGAGGATCAAGCACACTGTGTGGACTTTTGCGTAGAAGCAAGGCTTCGTGACTGTAGTCTGCTCCATGTCACTATCCGTACTTGCAATGAGAATAGTCCGTGGCGTTTCTCTCTCTTGCGTCGCATTGCAGACAGTGCAGCTGTTGCCGCCGTCTGTACAGCTCCAAAGGCCCATTGTCACTGTTGCGTGTCAAATCGTCCTTGGTTCGTCTGCTCGCTTGCGCAGTCTGCTTACCTCTACCTAATCAACGGGAGCTGAAAGTTTTGTGGCGCCGATGCGAGGACTCGAGCTGTGTTTCTGCTCGCAACGTGAGCTGCATTCGTGCGTGCAAGTTCCATGTAGCGCTGTCCAGCGTCTGCGAGAAGACTGTGATCGTAGCAAGCGAGCGTGAGGATGAAATAAATGTAAAAGCGACCAAGATTTTCTTCATCATCATCTACAACTTCGCCGTAATCTTCGGTCCCACCAACGGATCATACACATTCAAGCTCAACGTATCCGCCGCCACAGAGGTCGTATGCATACTCAAACCTCTCGTATCCAAAAACTCCGGTCCCAATTGACTCACATCATTACACCCAATCAACCGCATATTCATCTCCATCTCGTCCTTCAACAGCTGCATCGCACGATCCACGCCCGCCTGGCCGTATGCGGACATGGCGTACAAGAAGGGTCGGCCGATGCCCACGCCCTTGGCGCCCAAACACAACGCCTTGATGATGTCTGTTGCTCGTCGGATTCCGCCGTCGATGTAGACTTCGATTCTGTTTTCCAGGCCTAATCGTCGCAGCTCGGGCATCACCTCCGCGAGCACTTCCACTCCTGATCGGGCAAAGTCCAGCTGTCGACCGCCGTGGTTGGAGAGTACCACGCCGTGCACGCCGGCTGCCACGGCGCGAATGACGTCTTCCACACGCTGCACGCCCTTGAGGATGATGGGCATCTTGGTGATGGACAGGAACCAGGGGAGATCACTCCACTGCAACGCAGGATCGATGAACGACGAAATCGCACGCGCAGCACCCTGAGATCGATCGACCGAGTCACCGCCCGTGTTCTGCACATTCGACCCGACGTCCGAGAACTTCGACCGCATGTCCTTCTCGCGACGGCCGAGTTGGGGTGCGTCGACGGTGATGAACAGGCCTTTGCAGCCGCGCTTCTCGGCGTGCTCGACGATGCGCTTGGTGATGTCGCGGTTTTTGTTGACGTAGAGTTGCAGCCATTGGACTTGATCGCCTTGCTTTGCGTCGACGATTTCGTCGAATGAGCAGGAGGCTAGGGTTGGGATCATTTGGATTACGTTGTGTTTCTTCGCGGCGCGGGTGAGGACCACTTCGCCTTCCGGGTTGCCTAGCTTGCCGAGTGCGGTCGCCGTGACGTAGAAGGGAATGTCGACTTTGGTTCCGAGCATAGTGGTGGAGAAGTCGATGTGTTCGACGTCCTGAAGGATTCGGGGTCGGAACCAGATCTTGTGAAACGCGCTGTGGTTTTCTCTCATCGTCTGCAAGTCCAGTGATTAGTATACACCGCTCCAACGCAGACCATGCACTCTCAAAACTCACAATCTCGTCATCCGCACCAGAACTGTAGTATGCCCAAGCAGTCTTCTTCATAACCGTCCTAGCCACCGCCTCAAAGTCCATCAAATTATAACACTGCTCCAAAATCGGCATGGCCTTGATCCGCTTCTGCCTCTCCACCTCGTCCGGATCCACCTCTTTTTCCTCCTTCTCCACCGTCTGCATATTCACTTCACCCAAGTGCTTGCTCTTATCGAGGTACTTGTCGAGCGTGTCGGGCGGGTGGATGGGCTCGTATTCCTCCGTGGCATCTTTGCCGGCGTACTTGAGGATGATCTTGGGGCCGCCGGGGTGTTCTGGTAGGACTGTGGAGTGATGTTAGCATCGATTGCTTGGACGGAGTACGCGGACAGTGGAAGGGAGACGTACACTCTGTGACATCGTATGCTTTGCCGTGGATGATGACCCAGCAAGACTCTCTGCTGTTGTGTTTTGCAATCTCCTCGCCACTGAGCTGGACGGCTTGCTTGTTGTTGCTGTCGCGGTTCATGGTTACAGATCGCTCTTCGAGCTCGAATCGAGGAACGAGATATGAGGTTCGCTTGGGAGAAGTGGCCGGCACTGTCTTGACTGCGGTAATGGAGAGGAGGGATAAGAGTTGAGTGAAGGAGAGGATATTATTTAGGAAGTACCTTTCGACTTGTATATATTCAATGGGATCTGCAATAGCAACTCCAAGAGCAGAGGCGGCAAAACCTACAAATACCAAGCTCTCCGGTCAACAAGTCCAGAGCTTCCCGTCAAAGGTGGAGGTCGGATCGGATATTGCGGAGAGCGGGCGAATGCATGTCTCCTCATTGGCTGGCGGACTTGCCTTCTCCAGGTTTTGTCGGATGGAAGGATCAGGGTTTTGAGAGCCTTGTAGCCGGTCGTTCTACTTGGGAAGATGCAGACCATGGATTGGACATCTGTTATATGTGTAATCGATCTGCATTTTCGAAAGAGAATCAAGCAGAGCGCCTAATTCTAGGATGCCCTGGAACAGAACACAATGCAGCATGACATGCAAAAACTTCCGCAACTGCAGAGAGTACGGCGGAACAGTTCAGGCTAAAGTATTTACAGTCTCAACTTTCTTCCCTCAAAACTCCGGTATCCCTCACACAAATGCACACATTGTCCATATCCCATGCTCCCTCTCATGAAAATCGTTCGTTTGGTATGTCATCTCTTTGTAGCTGGAAATCCTCTTTCTCTACTGGTGAGACTGTAATGCAACCCGCGATATCATCAATGCTCTTCTGTATGACCCTCCGAGGGAAGTGGTGTGTATCATTCTCCATCTGGTGCGGTGCCTTGCGGTCGTCCTGCTCTTTCGTCTCTCGTCACGTCTACCGCTCGTTCCTCAAATCCTCCCTCGCAGTCATGAAAGACTCAAGTGGTGGTCGCTGACTCTCCGGATTTCCGTTGGCATAACCATTGGTCCGCACAGCTCCATTCCCAACCGAGGCCAAACCTCCCTTGACGTCCAGCATACTCTTCGCAGCAGCGCTGTTACTTCGTGATCGGTTGTCGTCCTTCGGAGGCGGAGGAGGTGGGGTGTCGGAGGTCGGACGGGAGGACCCTTGCTCGTTGAAGGTGTGTGCAGAGGATCGACTGCTCGGCAGGCTCGGAATGGCTTCATTTGACTGGCCAGGCGCAGTGCTACCGGGCGGTGCGACCTTGGCATCGTAAATCGTGTGGCGCATCTTGAAGGGCACTGCTGACGATGGTGGAGTGATATCGCCTGCTGATACCGATTGCTGTGAGGTGTTGGTCGGTGGGGGACCGGCAACCCGAGGATCGTATACGGGATTGCGCAGCTTGAAGAAGGCGGCGGCGGGTTTCGTATCTTCATCCGATGCTTCGGCCGTGCTGGGTCTGCTTGAAACGAGTTGCGAAGACACGGAGGGCTTGGAACGCCAGCTCCACGCACTGGTAGGCATGCCGTCTGGACCGAGGTGTCCCAACCTGGAATCTCTCGACTCGAATTTGTTGTTGCTGTACGGTCTGGCGGATGATGTCGCGGACGATGGAACCAGAGCGGGAGGTGTCTCAAGGATGGGGCTCACGCCGCCGTCGTCGCCGAGCGATTTTATGTATTTGAGAGTGGGGTCGTCGGACAGGAAACTCACAGGTCGGTCGCGTATCGGCGAGGTTGTGGACGTGATTGTCTCGAATTGAAAGTCGTCCACTGGACTAGCATTGCCCGAGGACGTGCCGGCTTCCCCCGTTGGGACGGCGATCGCTGTTTCAGCTTGTTGGTGGCCTAGCTCCGCGAGTTCACTAGGCTCCACACTCGAAGGTAATTCTGCAGGTGCAACCGTTCCGGTGGCGATCGGCCCCGCGTGGACGCTGTCCCTGTCATGCTGGCTGTCGAGAGTCATGGTCGAAGGATTGGGCGATTGGGCTCTTCCTGGCTGATCTTTGCCGCCTCGTCCAAGCTTAAAGGGGTACGCAACAGTACCATTGTGAGGCCGAGAGCTGTTCGCGTTGAGGTAGGTGTTGTTGCTGCCGGGCACTTGGACCGCCTCCTTGCCAGTGTCACCCATGCTGGGAACAGAAGCGAGGGCGTTCGGCGATGGTCTGGTTGTGCGGGCATCTACCACTTCGGGGAAGTCCCGCATCGCCGAAGCGTTGCTTGAACGGCGATTGTCATTCCAGAGTGGAGATGGGGCGGAAAACTGCGTTGGACTGGCGAGGCCGAATGTGGGCGACTGTGGGACATTTGGCATGTTGGGGACATTCCCGTCGTTGCCAGTCTGCCCGGCATCGGTGACACGACGATAGGAGCTCTTGGGCCGGGCCTCCTCGCCTTCTCTCTCCTTGCCTTTGTTGGCAGACTTGGAGAATACACTGGCACTTGATGTTCGGCGTTGCTTTTTCGTCGCGGCGTCCACGGTACTCTCGGGAACTCGGAGTGCGCTCACACCGTCGCTATTTCGCTGCGCGGCCAGAGAAGACTCCTGGACAGGGCTTCCCGGTGTCGTGTTCGTGTCGGTGGCAAGACCGGTCGCGGTGGCAGGCCGCGAATCGTCAGCTCTCTCCTGCGCCACCTTCTCTTCGCGCTCGATGGTGTTCTCGTCGTGGGAACTGCCCCATCCTGTCCACATCGCCAGACCCCAACTCTTGCCTCGCTTCTTCTCCTCCGGCACGACACCCTTCCGCTTCCGGTTGACAATGGCGGACGGTGGCGGAGACTCTCCCTGCTCAGGCTTATCATAACCCTTCTCGAGCTCCTTCGTCCGCTTCTTGGCGATTTTCTTATACTCGCTGGCAAACTTCAGCTGACTCTCATTCCTCTTCGCCAAGAATTTCCGAACAGGCCCCGATTTGATGGCTCCAATGCTGGCTGGGTCCAAG
Source organism: Zymoseptoria pseudotritici STIR04_4.3.1 (assembly GCA_000223685.2). NCBI lineage: Eukaryota > Fungi > Ascomycota > Dothideomycetes > Mycosphaerellales > Mycosphaerellaceae > Zymoseptoria > Zymoseptoria pseudotritici. Next base: position 14,767 of record AFIR01000065.1, read on the forward strand.
TGCAAGCTCGCGATCTCCGACTGCAGAGGAAGCGGAAAGATCGTTCCATGGCGGTCCACACGCTGCCGAATCATATGATCCTTGAAAGGAGGTAGCTGATCTCCGGCTTTGCCCACTGCTCCGACGGATTTGCTTTTGTACTGATTTGAAGAAACTCCTTCTGCTCCAATGCTGCCGAGCGATTTCCCGCTTGTTCCCGTTGTCTTGCTCATGGGAGAATCATCGTCCTTCTCGTTCTCTGACCCGTTGCTGATGATGGAGACGTCGTCGTCATCCAGAATTTCAATGCCTTTGTGCTGTGCTCGTGCAAGCGCCCAAGCTCCGAATTGAGCCACTGAGCGATACATGTACTTGGCCGGTCGTGTGAACGAGAGCGTATGCGGAACGTGGCACAGATCCTCCCAGACTTGTAGTTGGACGTCCGTGGGCGGGTACTGATTGAGTACAGTTCTTTGAGGATCGTATTTGCTGAGGATCGCTTCGCTCGGTGGGAATTGTCTCGGACTAGCAGCCTTGTGCGCTAGATAGATTTGTTCATCACGTAGAAGCTCAGCGCCTCCAACCTGAATGAGCATTGGAGGAAGGCCGCCCAGCGACGGCTGCTGCACAGGCGACACGAGAGGATGCGACAGCAGCTCGTTCTTCGCATACAGCTGCAGCTGTTCTCGAATGATTATCAGCTTGTCGTCGATGCTGATCTCCAGCCTTTCACCAAGTCCAGGGACTTGGTTCAATGGAACTGTAGGCTTCTCCTTCTCTTCTCTCGCAGCATTCTTCAACAGATTGTCTTGACTGCGGTTCTTGCCCGTCATGCCTGATTCCACTGTCGCAGGCAGCTCCACCACGTCAAATGGCTGTTCCGTCGGTTGTGTAAACTTTCTCTCGCTCTTCTTCGTGTCCTCGCTTTCGACCGGCGGCGGCCAAGCCATCGAGGGCTTGTGGTGAAATCCATACGGCGGAATATAGTCTCCCTCTCCATTACCAGCCACGGAAGGAAACGAATGTGTCAGATCCACCCACGGCGAAAGCAAGATCGTTCCGGCCGGCATTACACATCCTTGATCTCGCAATGTGACCAACATGCTCAACACCATTCCTCCACCCGCCGAGTCTCCCGCAAACAAGATCTGGTTCGGCTCAAAGTGCTCCAGCAGGTAAAAGTATGTCGCGATGCAATCGTACAGTCCGCAAGGGAATGGGAACTGAGGTGCCAGCCGGTATCTCGGAGTGAGGACTCTAGCCTTCAGTTTCCGCGCATGCCGCTGCATCTGGTATCGATGTTCGTCCACACTTCCAAAATAGTACGCGCCGCCGTGCACGTAGAGAATGACTCGATCACACTTGACGCCTTCATGTTTCCGCTCGTTGAAGTCCTTCTTCATCTCGATCCACTCGGCGTGTAAAGGGCTCTCCGGACGGCGCCATTGCCACCACTTCTCCCCACCCACGACATCGATCGAGTTTCCAAGCTGTTTCTTGAGAATGTTCGCGCTGCGCGTGAGGAATTGAGGCGGAATCTCGATGTCGATGGTGCGGACCCATGTGGGCACCGGCACCCACTGGGCAGTGAAGGCTTGCAAGTCCTCGACGGTGTGTTTGGATCCGTAGTCGAGAAAGGCACGGATCAGTCGGAGGCCCTCATGGTAGGAGATGTGTGCGGTGGGCTTCTGCTTGAGCGGCTTTCGGTTGAAATAGTGTGAAAGATATGTCTCCACGACGCCGGGAGCGATCGCAGTCGCGACGCTGAAGGTGTTGAAGGGCATTGGGGAGGTGACGTGCCTCTTTGTCGCGTCCGCGTTTATCGTCTATTGGTGTTTCAGAGTCACCGCTCGCAGGAGCGGGTTCGCAAGCGAGCTATGCTCCAAGGTAGTCTTCCGGTCAGTCCACGCGATCGATCACTGCGACGGTGGACGGCACATCTTCGTTGCAAGCACCGAGGTGAGGTCTCGCGGTTGGAAAAGAAGTTATGAGACGGGAGATGAGACAGGAACGCAGCGGAGGTCGAGTCCACACGGCCGGCCGAAGTGTAAAAGGAGTTGAGCAGCGAAGCTAGGACCGAGCCCCGTCAACATGGTGAAACATGGAGAGCAATGCTATAGACTTTCACATTTTGGAAGAAATGTTCTTATGCAACAATGGACATCTGCAGGTCAGTGTGGCACGACATGATCAACTCGTCTCATCATCCACTCAATCTGGCGACAACCCCTGCTATTGCGATTGCGATCTCACTGCGGAGCCTCAAGAGATTGAGCTGCTTGCCGGTAGATGCATCAGCCAATCAACAGGCGCAGGAGCCAAGGCCGAGCCATCTGCAGGGTCAAAACGCCGGCTTGGAGAAAAAGTTGTCGAGCTTCAGGTGGGGAAGGGAAGGAAGAACAGACAGACTTGAGCTCTGAAGGAATTCACTTACAACCCACACCCATACGACTCCCCTTCCGCATTCAAATCGCCCAACATGTCCACAATCACAGCTCCCACGGGTCCCACACCAAATCCCACAAACGGACCTTCACCCGAACAACTCGAAACCGCCTTTGACCACAGCATCTGGTACCTCCTCTCCCTCTGGCACCCGCTGCACGTCGCCGTGACCAACCTCTGGGGCGGTCCCTCCTCGCCCGACAAACGCGACTGGTTCGCCGGCGCCATCTCCGACCTCCTCACGACCTCCGCCCCGGACGCCGAAGAGCTAGAATGCGTCCTGCTACAGATCATGCAGGATGAATTCGACTGCAACGTGGAAGACGAGAGTGAGGTGCAAGTCGCGAGGGATATCTTGGCGGTGAAGAAGAGGTTGGTGGAGGAGAGGACGTTGGATGCGGCGAGGGAGGTGGAGATGAGGTATCGAGGACGCGGGCAGATGAAGGGGAGTGTGGCGTTGGTGGAGGTGAATCAAGAGGCTGAGGCTGAGGATGATGGGACGGAATGGAATGGGTTTGAAGAGGAGGATGGCGACGAGGATGAGGAGATGGGTGGGGTGCCGTTGCTTGTTCCTGCTGCTGCGTCGAAGGAGAAGGTCGTGCCGGAGGTGGATGACGATGGGTTTACGAAGGTACCGATTAAGAAAAGAGGTGGACGATGAGGCGGCGTTGACGGTGTACGGTACACAAAACGAATGGAGGAACCAGATAGGTCTTGGCCGGAAGACGTTGTCCATTGCGAGGCCCGGATCGCTGCACAGTGCAAGCGAAAGCGGCGTTCTGTAGTCACCGCTCGCCGGATGCATCGTCTCGTGTAGGACTCGCGATCGAGGCTGTCGACATTGTTGCGTCAGGGACACAGGTCGAGATGACTTCGGGACCAATATGGCAGAGGCAAACCTTGTAGCTAGAGGATATTCAGGCCACGGCTTGAGACGACATCACGATGAATTGTGCTCAGACCAAATGACGAGCCGAGGTGAATGCAGTGATCAAGGAGGACACAATGATATGCACGTCTACATTGCACAAGATCCGTCATATTCATTCTGTACATGTGTACATTCTCCATCTCATCTACGCCAGCTCCATCGCATCTCCAGCCTCTTCTCTCCTCGTCCTTGGTTTGCGTCCATACAACCCAATGACAGCAGCAAACATGTCTGCCACGGGAGGCATCGCGGAACTCTGCCCAACGTCGAAGATGCTCGCCAACTGCTCCGGACGAACGACAGGTCGATCATCCTCGCCTTCCTCGAACGCCAGACTTCCCAGCGCGCCTGTGAGCTCCGCGTCCTCTCCGTCTTTGCCCTGAATGAGCGCCAGAGTCTCCGCCGCGGTTGGCAAAGGTGTAAATGCACCCTCTGCAATGTTAGCAGTAACGGGTGGCTGTGCGGTCTCGTCTTCAGCATCCTGACCCAGATTCTCCAACAGCCCGCTCCGCACGGTGGTGACAGTGGAGTTGACTTTCCGGATAGTGCCATCCTCGAACAGAACCGTGTATCCCTTCACACCTTTCGCTGCGAGCAAAGCCACAGGCGTCTCCGAGAATTCCGCCATGAAGAGACTTTGCGGTCGGCGAGGTGAGTATACTTCCACTCGGGGCACACGCACATCCGTCTTGAACATCGGCGAAGTGCTGATAATAGCAAAAGTCTCATCGGCTTCGTTGACTGCCAACATGGCGTCTTGCTGATCGTCATCGTCACCGAGAAGAGCAATGGAGTAGTGATGGCTGTCATCCACGAGATTCCAGACTCGGACCGTGCCGACCGACAGGGTGATGAAGTAGCGGTCAAGGAAACCGGTGTCGATGAGTTCTTCGTCGGGCGCCACGAGGCCGGATTTGCTGGCCACGATGCTACCGGTGGAGGTGGAGATGAAGTGCAGGAGGGGATGCGAGCTGTCGCTGTTAGGCCCGGCGACTTGACCGCAGGCTACGAGGGAGCCGTCCGGTGAGAAGGAGAGGGTAGCCGCAAGGATCGATGGCGAGTTCTCCTTGTCGTCGACTGCGATGACGGCCAGACCCTCGGCTGTCACTTGCGGCTGCGACTTCGCAACCTCGTTTCCATTGGGCTGGTATGCTGGTTCGGCAAGCACATTGACATCTTTGACGTCTTCATCCATCGCGTCATCGTCTAACGGAGAGTCTGCGCGACCAGGGATCTCGGTAGGAATGTGCAAAGGTACACTGTGCTTGCACACCCACTCCACCAAGATCTCACCATTCTCGTCCTTCAGCGGCACACCATGGCGAGTACGGCTTCTCGGACGCCAGAGCTTCATGCAGCCATCCTCGCCCATCGTAGCGAACGTGTTCGAGGCAGGATCCGCCTTCAGCTGGAGCACACGACCTGCGCCCGCACCCAGATCGGCGTGAGCGGAGCGCGCATGCGGCGCATCGGCTCGTGTACTGAGCGTCCAGATGGCATCCGCGGCGTTCCAATGCCAGAATTTGAGATGTACTTCTCGTCGCTGTAGCTGTTGTTCTTTCACCTGCAGAGCGTCATAGTGGTCCAGATCGCAAGCTCCGGGCGCAAGGTCTGTACCTGGCGGATACCAGTCGTCCACAGTCGCAAGCCAATTACCATCAGCACTAATCGCGATGTGAGAGACATCTGGAGGCTCGATCGGCGTGTCCTCAGGGCCAAGGCTGAAGTCGGTGACGTTGTTTCGGGTCAGAGCCTGGCGCATGATGTGGCGAGAATGGCGGGTGTCGAAGGTCTGCAAGAATGGTCTAGTCGTGATATCGTCCGCGGATTTGGGCTGCGATGATGGGACTGTAAGCAGCAGCTGGTGTTGATTCTGAGGGTGCAGCAAAGCGGTAGTTCGTGGGAGCTCAATGTCTGCGTCCATGTTGTCCAATCGTACGGGAAGCTGAAGTCCAGCGAAGTTCGCCACAGCCTTCAGCTCACTGGTGCTGATGATCATGATCGAGTTGTCGCCCATCTGAAGGGCATATTTGGTTCCGTTTGGACTGACCACGATACGCTCCACTTCAGCAGTAAGATGCGGCAAGTATTGCTTCTTACCAGTCTCCAATTGCCAAAGTACAAGGACCGTCTCTTTGCCACCAGATATCAGGTAGTTGCCATCGCGGGAGAACTTCACCGCAGACAATGGCTCGCGATGCCAGTGCAGGACGCGAGGTGCCGGGAAACTTGCCTTGTCGCTCCCGACGAGGAGCTCCGAGAACTGAGTGTATAGATGGATCTGGCCCTCGGCGTTGCCCACCGCTATTGCTACCTCCGATCGCTGATTCGACTGCTTGGAGGCAGTCTTGGACGGCTGGGTGATCACTCGGGCGTCCACGCATGTGCTCGGCACGGCTGTAGGTATTTCAACAAAGACGTAATCGGAGTCCTCCCTCGCGACCTTTCGAGAACCCACGATGATGGCATCCTCGCTGAGACAGACGATGAAGGAGGCATTGTCCAGCACTTGTACGCTGCTGATGGGATGCTTCGTCTTGAACAGCGATTTTCTTTGCCCGACAAGAATGTACTCGCCCTTGGCTTGTGTGATGTAGAACAATTCGGCACGGTCTCCGATCACCTTGGCAGTAGTCATCGCAATGGTTGTCTCCTGTCCTGGAAATGTTCCTTTGACGATTTGAGAGGTGATCCAGTTCCATTGTACCTTGGCACCGTTATCGTACGCTATGTCGACACATTCTTCGTCGCTGGGACTGAGGGAGTAGCATAGAATGCTTCGACCGTCAGGAACTATGTGCGTGCGAATGACCAAGGAGGTGTCCAGCGAGAGCAGCTGCAATTCGCGCACTGTAGCGGCAATGAGGCACTCTTCCGATGTCTCGCTTCGCACGAAAATAGGATCATGATTGAGGTAGCGTCCGGCAGCAGGAGGCGAGAGCCACCACCCGTTCTCGTTCGGCGCGGTCCTGGCTTCGTCTGGGCGCAACCCACTCACAACCTCTCTGTCGACTCGCCGTCTCTCTTTCTTTTCCAGTGCTCTTTGTTCCTTCTCTTTCGCTGGAAGTAGTGACACAGGTGCATTGACATGCGTACCGTCGGCCTTTGCCTTTTTCTTTGCGGATTTCTTTGACTTGCTCTTCGCGACATCGACCATCTCTGTGTCCCGTCCTGTAGATTGTACTGATTGCCTCCTCTGCTTCTTCTTGTCCTTCTTCAACTGCCCGGCAGTCGCGGGAGCCTGCAATGCGGCTTGCTGGATGTCCACCTTCTGCTTAGAAGTGCTTTCCGACGCATTCCCAGCGAGGCCTGTAGTAGCATGCCCATTCTTTGAAGCCCCATTCGTCGCCTTATCAGGCTGCTCTTGGGCCAGTATTCCGCCATTCGGGACGTCTGCAGCTCCAGCGATTGAATTGGCGTCACTCGTTCGTGCTTGTTTCGCAGCCTTGCGCTCCTTGCGATCCAATTCCGGCGAAGCCTTTGAACTGGACACGGCCTGTCGAGGATCTATCCTCGTCACGACGACTTTCGGGCTGGCAGACCTCTTGCTATTTCCATTGCTGGGGCCATCCGCTGTCTTGGTTGACTTTGCCTTCGAGTCGGATGACTTTCGCCGTTTCGATGAAGTAGACCGTTCCAATTGATCCTGATCCAGCTTTCGCTTCCTCTCTGCGTCTGTAGCCATGATGTCTGGCCTGTGGATGTGCAGAAATTGTTCGATGAATGTGATTATCGTTTCGTGAAATGCAGCTCTCATGAATTTCGCCGGGCCCAAGCTTGAAAAAGTTCTTGAAGCGCGGAGAGCGGTCCGCGATTTGATCTTCACCACCGACGACCGTAACCGGGCATCTTCGCGATTCAACAACGACACTGCTGAACCAATTGAAATCTCGCCGTTCGAGACAAATACCGCCAACATGATCATTCCCATTCGCTGCTTCTCGTGCGGCAAGGTGTGTCTTGGAAGCGCGCAACGACAATGATCCGCCTGCTAATGCCAACACGCGAACAGGTCATCGCCGACCTTTATGAACGATACGTCGAGCTCATTGGAACAGTGAAAGAGGACGGAGAAGCCATGACCGACGGGTATGTCACGAAGCTGCAATCAGAAAGATGCGCACTGTTCAGAGGAGTTGTGAATAGGCAATGGAAAGGCGGCTGCTGATATACAAATTTCCCCAGTGATGCGATGGACTCATTAGGTCTGAATCGCTACTGCTGCCGTCGCATGATGCTCACCCACGTGGACCTCATCGAGAAGCTGCTGAGGTATGCCGTAATTACTGCAGAGGGTACGAGGAGGGGACTAACGGGCCACACAGATACAACCCGGCCGAGCGCGACATCATCAAGAACAACAGCAGATGAGACTTGAAGTCGTGAAATGGCGATCGGTGGTTTGAACACTTTCCAGCGAGGAGTTTTGGCGTTATTCAAGGGAGACAAGAAAAGGCGTATGGGGAAGGGAAAGCAATCTGAGAACTGCAGCTGCCAGGATGGCCAGTGGCAGCACCAGGACACGCAATCGACAATTTTGCGGCCTTTCGTCTGTGTCCAGCTCCTCTTCGGACTATTCGTGAACGCCATCGACCAGACCGCGCGGCCTGGACTGTGTCAGCAAACCGTAAGGACGAAAGAATGGACAGCACGACGTTCCTTACCTTTACCTGTCGATTCTCCTCGGCGAAGTCAATTTTCAACCTTCTGGATCCGTTTCGGTCGGCCTTGAAATGGATATTGAGGGGGATGTTCATGTTTGCAGGTCTGGGGTGGTTGATGGTATAACGCAGTTGTTGCGATGGTGCCTTCTCAAATGGTGTGACAGCCATATTGGTGGAGTAGTTCAGCAGCTGCGCGCGCCATCTTTGATCTTTGGCAGATGTGGCCGGGATATGATGCCTCCGTCCTCCTGCTCGAACCTATCGAGCGGTCACAGTACGTCAATAACTGCACGCAAAGCTGAGTAGTTGGATATTATGAGCCGTGCCGTCGAAGTCTACAGGGCCCTTTCGATGAATCTCTCTCGCTCAAGATGCACCGTGCGAAAGATCCCCTAGTCTTGTGCGGAGCACGGAGCGCCATGTCGGCATGAGAATGCCACGTCTTGATCCGGACTGGCGCGGCGTGTTTGCAGCCACGGATATAATTTGGCATTCCATGGTTTGGGCCTCGTGTCAGCTGAAGCTTCGTAGCGCCGGAAAGACGAACTGTGGGAACGTGAAAGAAGCACGAGTGAGGCACGTGGCATTCGGTTTTGGATTCCAGACCTCTCTCAATGTTCGTATCGCTATCGTGGATTAATCTATGCTCCCAGCACGCCGGCTGTCAATAATGCAAATATGCCACCTGGGTATATCGCTATGCTCGTAATGTATATCCCCACAAAACTCCTCGCTTCCCGTGAGCAGTCAAACACAACAATGCCTCAATCCTCGCTCATCCTACTGGTGGTAAATCATCTGCTTGACGCCCTTCAGGTGCCCTCTTCCAGCCCGGATGGCCTCGTCTGCAAGCTCACCCAGGGTGGACTTAGCACCGCAGGTGTCGATGATCTTGGACCCGCAGCAGTGGACTTCGACCGGGTGGAGCGGATCGTAGGGAACCAAGAGATTCCGCCATGAGTTGAGCTTCTCCACCGGATTGCTGCCGTCGAGCGTACTAGGAACTCGTGCTGATACGGTGCCAGAACCGGCGAGCTCCTCTGACCAGAAAAGGGAGACATTGAGATGCAGGATAACTGTCCCTTTCGGTCCGGAGCTTATCCGTAGGTTACACCAGAAAGGATAGATGATTTTCTCCAGCGAGTAGAAGAATTGTTGGTAGCGGGCGAGGCAAGCAGGTCGTGCTGCGTCCATGCCGTTTTGCAAGGTGGAAACTGCATCTGCCGGAAGGATTGGTGTCGGTATCGTTGCTAGTGACTGCCGCCGCCGCTCGAGATGCATTGCCCGTCGCAGCTGGGTCGAGCTCTTGATGACTGCGTCGAATGTGGAGGACACGCGCTGAACGACGAAAAGCTGTTTCCAGGAAGCATCGTCTGAGGAGCCGAGCTGAAGCAAGACATTCTCCAGCAGTTCAGGAATGGCCAGCACCCTGTGAGAGATCAGCCTTTGCTCATGCGAAGTGAACGGCGTTTCGATGACGACCAGATCGATCACGGGGTCATACCTCTCAGTAGCAGAATACTCAGACATGGCGATGAGTGATCGAGTGATTGTAGGTGATTTGATCAGGTGTTGGATGTTGGATGTGTTGGTAGGAGTGGTAGGTAAAGTGAATGCGTTGCCACAGGTCATTCATATAAGGGCGGGAGATCAGCGTCCGATAGGAGGGAATCGTGGTACTCTAAAGTGGTGTTTTTAGCCAAAATTTCACTGGCGCAAAGTCAAACCAGAAAACTGGAGACACTCGAAGATCCAGGCGCGGCCAGTGAAAGTCGATTGGCAGCCATGTGCAATGGCGTGAGCGGTAGTCGTGTTCTGCCGACCCGGTAAGCACGAACGGACGGTGTGATCGCCGAAAGAAGTGCCATTTTCCCTGGGCACTTTGAAAAACCCTTCCCCAGTCAGCCGAAGCGGCTTCGCAGACCGGCGACTTTTATTATGGAGCCTCCGCTCTCGGTCGGAAATGTCGCTCTCTGTCTCCGAAATGCTGAAGTCAACGATATGTGCCGACCCGCACGCAAACATCTCATTTGTGTTGGAGTCGTGTTGCCACTTTTCCGCTCCATAGAATTCTCCACATGGGTCCGCTTCATCCCACGGGTCCGCTTCCATCCCACGGGTCCGCTTCATCACATGGATCCGCTCATTTCACTTCAACACTGTGTTGGCACCTCTCGCAGCGAGGTACTCCTGTACCTGCGTCGTGCTCAAGCCCTTGACCACCGCATAGATCTCTGCGTTGTAGTAGTATAGTCCCGACTTGGGATCCTTGTATTTTGCAGGTAATCCTGTAATGTCGCAGTACTTCTTCTTCGGCTTCAGACTGGGTGCGGCAGCGATGCTGGTATATGTCACACCAGAGGATCCTCCATAACCAGCACTGATAGCTTGAGTAGCGATCCCGTTGTTCTGCTTCGCATTCTTCTCCAGCACAGCTCTTCCAAGATCCTGGCTTGCCTTTTCAGGGTTGGGATTCAGCGAAGGTGTGTTCGTACCGTCGGTCGTTGGCAATGGTGTACTGGCTCCGGAGTTTTGCTGCGTATTGATGATGCTTTGCTGTGCGCGCTGTGCCTCGGACAAGATCTGTTTGAGGTTCTTGTTTCGACGCTGCGGCGGCTTCCAATTCGGATTGCGGAACGGCTTGTGAATCTTGTGCATGTCGAGAGTATCGAGGAGTGCGGCGTGCGTCTCCTCGTTGGAAGCAGTCGTGATGGGAGCCATGGTGAGGGATTCAATGCCTTTGTAGATGCTGCGAAGTGCAAAGGAACCGAAGTGCAGTCGTGAATGGGTACTTCGCAGGTACTTGATCTGATGATCTCCACGCCCATCGAAGCTCTCCCGTCTCAGCGCGTCACGCTTGGCACTCTCCGGGTTTGGGACGGTACCTTTTGAGGTGCAACATCATCGCATCCACCAACTCTGCTGCCAGGCACCGACATTCAAACGAGCTAAATCGCAATAAGTACAGATATTCTACACCTACTCCGCCTCCTCCAAAACTCCCAACGACCGCAATCATGAAGATCCTCTACATCGGAGTATGCGCGACCACCCCCGGCCCCATCACCAGCTGCACATCCCTAACATACGACGTAGATCCTCAAGAACGAAGAGAAGCCCGCCGTCGAGCTATGTGCCGAGCGTGAGCTCTCCTCCTTCTCACGCTTCACGCGCGGCAGCGTCGGCGAGTTCATGTCCGTTTTCGCCAAAACCGTCGCCGAGCGGACGAAGCCCGGCCAGAGACAGGATGTCGAGGAGCAATCATACACCTTCCACGCATACGCACGCTCCGAAGGTGTTGTGGGCATAATAATCACGGATCACGAGTACCCCGGGATGGTCGCACATCAGCTGCTGAGCAAGATCATGGACGAGTTTCTGAGCCGGTACCCACGCAGTGCATGGGCGAACAGCAGCGCAGAGGTGCCTTTCCCACCTTTGAAGGAGTACATTACAAAATATCAAGATCCGCAGCAGGCGGACAGCATCATGAAGGTAGGACAAAGTCAGAGCAGGTTTCAGGAGACATTATTTCTGACAGGCGACATCAGATCCAAAAGGAGCTCGACGAGACTAAGATCGTACTTCACAAGACCATCGAATCAGTCCTGGAACGTGGCGAGAAGATTGATAGCCTAGTCGCCAAGTCGGACGGCCTCAGTGCACAGAGCAAGATGTTTTACCAATCAGCCAAGAAGCAGAACAGCTGCTGCACGGTCATGTAAAACTCACGAAGCATCTACATGAGTATGAAGCATTTGCAGGCGTTCGGGCAGGGCGGTATTGGGAGGGATTGGCAGAGAGATTGGCATATACCAACAGGGTACTTGTGATAGACTGACAAGCATGAAATATCATGGCCGAGTAAATGGTCAAGTCCATTCAAATCCCACCGCTGCTCTCTCGATTCATGGTGTGGACTTTGGATCCGAAGCCATCGCCCAGAAACCCGTCTCCATCTGCGGCGAAAGTCAGTACGTCTCACCTGACTCCAGCAATGCGCAGCTTACCTTGGTTGCATGAATGAAGATCTTCACCAACTCCTCAATCCGGTATGGTGACTGCCTCGGCGCATGCTTCTCGATCAGATCACAACCCTCTTTGACAGCCGTTGCATACCCTTCGGCGACGTAGTTGTTGATCCAAGTGAGGTATCTGTTGGGAGTGCTGGGTGGCGTCGTCTTCTGAAGGTCCTTCAGCCGCCGTGCAATCACGCTATAGCCGAGCAGACACGGCAACAAGCTGACTTGCAGCGCCAGCCAGTCCTCCGATTGTCCAATGTCGAGCACGTAGCGTGAGTACGCCGTACACGCTGGGTGATTGATCAGTCTTTGTGTCCATTCGACGAGCCGCCCTAGTCCTACCTTGACTCTCCTCACACTGGTCCATGTACTCCTGCGTCAACCCGAACTCTTTGCATTCGCTGATGTGAAGGTTGATCTCGTGGCGAATGTGCGTAACGAGCTGGGCAGCCTGTCTCAATGTTAGCTTTGGTGCCGACCGTCGACAGGGCGAGTACTAACACCGGCGATTTCTTCAATGTTCTTCGTCTTGTAGCCAGCCAGAGCGTTGGCTCTCGCGAATTGAATCTTCGATCAGTCAGCAGTGTTCTCGAAGACCGTGGCAGCGTGCCGGTGACTCACCAGATAGAGGTAGTCTTGAATCATGTAGTCCTTGAACAACTCTGTCGACAAAGTTCCGTCTCCCATCTTCTCAACAAACTCGTGGTGTGTAAACGCATGCCATGCTGGCTGCACATCGGATCGATCAAGGATGTAATCCACGAAGCCGCCTCTGCAGAATGTCAGTCACTATGACGAAAAAGCTTTAGGAAGTGATAGACCAAGCTCACGGTACGAATGGCATGATCTGTAGTGAATGGAAATGGTTGATCGGTCCAGAACCTTGCCCCAGCTGAACGGCTGATTTGATGCCAGCGTCGACATATCTGCTTGCTGCCTTTACAGCTTGCTTCATGTCCAGACCAAGGGCAAGGTTGCAGGCGAGGGCAGCTAGAAAGTGTCAGTGCTGCTTGAATAGGTATCTCAACAAAATTGCACTCACAGGCCAACGAGCATCCGGTGCCATGAGTATGCCGTGACTTCTGATATGGAAACTCGATCAAGTCTGCCGAATCGCCATCGAAGAGAACATTCGCGACGATCTTCTTCTCATCCTCTGTTCGCGCCACCGTGTGGTCTGACGCGAGAGGGAGATGTCCGCCCTTCAAGAGGACGTATTTTGGACCGAGCGCGTGCACTGCAGCTGCGAGAGCCTTCAAGTCGTTCAATTTCTGGACTTCCATGGAAGGTCGACCGCTCTTGCGAAGCATTAGAACCGCCTCGGGAATGTTGGGAGTGCAGATGGTAGAGATAGGGAGCAGTTCGCTGCAAAGTGTTGAAGCAGCTTTCTCTGGAAGAAGCTCCGATCCACTCGTTGAGACCATGACCTTGCGTGTGTTAGTGACGGCGAGCAATAAGCAAAGAGTGGACTGAGTCGACGCACAGGATCAATAACACTGAGGCCGATCTTGTGGCGTCGAATGGAATCAGCGACAACTTGAACGGTCTGTGCCGAAGCGAGCATGCCTTTTGAGTACTTAGTACTGTCATTCTGGAACTTGGCAGGTCTGCAAGCAAAGTCCAATACCTGTCTTGAGAACATCTACTCCTATGTCATCGATGCAGACATCGATTTGCTGTTGAACAAATGTGGAGGGAACATCGTGCATGCCGTGGACGCCCTGCGTGTTCTGCGCCGTCAAAGCGGCCGTCGCGGTCATAGCATAGCAACCATGAGCCGCTATAACTTTTTGATCTGCCTCCAGCCCGCTGCAAAATAATGATCAGTCAGTTGCAGTACATGTCATCGGAAAGTGCTGATACTAACGCGCCACCCGAACTGTCAGATCCTGCAACGACCAGAATCCGCTTCATCGTCAATCGTGTAATCACCAAAGCTCCAGGTGAAGGAAGTTGTGCTTCTTAATTGATTTCCTGTCCATCGGTTTGTCGCAAACGATGGCTGACGTCATCAAAGCTGCCTCAGGTTTTCCAGAGACTTTTCGCGTAGCACAAAGGATGGAGCAAGCAGATAGCCGATGGTGTCTCAATGTCGGTGTGTGGCATAGAGTGCACAGTTCCTGACATGCTAGCATGGCTGGGCCATGTTGTCCAAGAACGATCAGTCTGAATCTTCATCGGAGTCGAAATCGAAGGCATTCGGATCTATCGTTCAAGGTGATTAGCCCAAGTTTCGCCTGTATGCTTCGCAGTGAAGAGCAACATACCTCTGAGCAACTGGTATTCGAATCTACCGTCCAGCTTAGTTGCCATGACATCCCTAATGAGCTCTTGACTATCCTCTGAGATGGGCGCATCTGGATCCGCGTTCTCAATGGAGAGCAAAATGCCACGGACACCATCTCCCAGTCGATCGATGAAGTCCAAGATACCGTTCTCAGTGAACTTCGATATGCCGCTAAATGTGACAGTTCTCAGATTCTGCAACTTTGCCACACTCGGCCAGATGGCGTCAGTGACCGCATAGCCGCCAACATAAAGATCCTCGAGATTCGAGAGATGGTCCGTGAGCAGTTGGATATGCTCGTCAGTGAAGTAGTCGGAGATACGGGTCAGGCTGAGCTCCCGAAGGTCCTCCAGTGCGCAGACAGAATTGACCAAAGTCTCAATATCATCTCTTGTCGGTGGATCCGGGTCAGCTCTCAGCAGAAGACTGCTTAGACTTCGCTGATTGCGAAGTGCCTGGTGAAACTCGGGATGGTTCTGCACGACATACATTGCGCCTTCAATAGGAGCATTGATTTGCAGCTTCTCCAGCTGCACCTCGCTATTCAATAGCACAGGAAGGAGGAGATCTGGTGCTGACACGATGTTTGTGAAGCTCACGTCTTTCAGGTTGTTGCAGCTCTTCAGCCATCCAAGAATATCGAGGTATACGTCGTTCTCGGTGGCCTTAAGGTCCGGTGAAGCCATAGCAGAGGAAAGTGCAAGGATTTCGACTGCCGTACAATTCTGTAGCAGACCGAGAGCCTGAATTCCAGCAGCATCGAGTCCCAGCTTCAACGAGCGCAAGCTTTTGCCGTGCCGATTGAGTGCCAAACATGTCTCTGGTCCGATGCGACAATTGCTAATGGTCTCGAAGTAGATCAGACTGTTCTCCGGCATCTCGCTGATGAAGGCGGCGAGAGTGTGGTCAGCATCTTCGTTGGACGCGTGATATATTCGCAAGGTATCTAGGTTGCGACAGTGAGTAAGAAGGAGATTTCGGACCGTTTCGTTGGCCAGTGCCTTCCCATCTCCGAAGTCCAGCGATCTGAGATGAGATAGGTGGGGAGTCCAATTCAACAGTGCCGTCGATAGGATGTCCGCGTTCGCAGACTCGGAAAGCTCCTCGAGCAAGGGCGCATGCTGGACGATTCGATCTCCAATGGCAGTGACAATTTTCTTCGTGTCCAAACGAGTGTGCCGATTCTTGCCACGGATGTGCTGAACATGATGGAACTGTTGAAGCTCGCCGCTGAAGAATTCCTTCGCGATTTTGCCACGGAAGCGGTCATCTTCGAGCAGGTCACTGAGATCAAGCAGATCCAAGAACCTCAAATGTCGGCAGTACGGGAAAACAGTCTTCCCAAATGTCGAAAGAATGATGGTTCTCCACATTATCGACCATCGTTGTGTAGTCTGCTCTTGGTCTGCTAGAGACAGGCGATCGTCGCCGCCCTTCACCGGTGCCTCGTGGCTTATCCTAATCGCAGTCAGCCGACATGTCTAGCGATTTCAACGAGGAGCAACGAACCTGTAAAGCGCGTTCACCACGCCAGAGCTTGCCAGGTGCTTGCTGCTCACTACACAGTTGTACAATGTTGTGAAGTCAAGCCGGTCTGACAGCTCTGTCGCGAGCAGGTGCAGAAGGTCCGCTGGTAGTGCTGGAACCCCAGCTGATGACATGGTCGATATTTCGCAGCTTGAGGTGCCGGTCTGTCAATCCTAGGCGATTCTGATCAGGTAGGATGTGGTAAAATATGAAAGTTGTTGATGATGACATCTATAGAAGTGGTTGACTTCCATTGACGACTCCGCACCTGAACTTGAAGCTTTGCATCCAACGCGCCAAGGACGCGTCTACTTCACAACATCGAAGATCGAGTTCGAGGGCATCAGTCTACCATGCGAATCACGGTCTGCAAGCATCATGGCCGTGCTGGAGTTTTCGCTCACTCCTGAAGCGACTGGCCGGATTTACGAGCTACTGGTCTGCCTGGCGAAATTTGGCGACAATGTCTCCATCGAGGCGAGAGGCGAGAAGGTATGACAGCCAACGGCAGACTTGACACACATTGAAGCCGGCTAACAAACCTACAGCTGACTCTCACGGCGTTGAATCTAGCGAGGACGGCATATGCTTCATTCGCGCTAGATGCTCGAGCTTTTTTCATCCACTACAAATTCGACTCACAAGGCAAGACCGGCGGAGGCGACCGCTTCACCTGCCAGCTCTTCAACAAGGTTAGCAGTCACCATGCGAAGGACAGGGGGCGCGAGATTCTGACGATGACCAGGCACTTCAATCGGTTTTCAAAGGCCGGACGACTGACGTTCGTGGACGAGAGACTACCGTGGAGAGGTGTGACGTGAGCATCCAAGATCAGCCGGACAAGACAGAATGTCGACTCATCGTGAAGATGCTCTCCAGACATGGTACAGTCTTTCTGTTTCACGAAGACGGCCTTCGTACTGATGCTACGCAGGACTCACAAAGACGTATCGGTTGACCTACGAGTCGGTAGAGGTCATGCATGCGCTCTTCGATCGCAACACGGCGACCCAAGGATGGAAGATCTCCTCCCGTATTCTGCGCGAGTACGTCGAATACTTCGGCCCCAAGACAGAGCAGCTAGACCTTCTCGCAAAAGACGGCAAGGCTGTCTTTACCAGTTTCACGGAAAAGGTCCTCGAAGGGAATGGTCAGTACATCGGTCTTCTCACACAATGCCTCGTCCTAAATCATTCGACAGAAACTCTCAAGCAGCCTCTTGAAACGGCCATTTCCATCCACACCGAGGATTTTGAGGACTTTCACATGCAGGAGAATATGCACATTGTGATCAGCGTCAAGGATTTCCGTGCAATCGTCACCCACGCAGAGACCTTGAAAGGTCCCATCTCAGCATACTTCTCGTATCCTACTCGACCGCTGCAGTTCAGCTATCAGAACGCAGGCATATACTGCGAGTTCACCTTGATGACCACTGGCGATGGGCGTGGTTTCACCGCAACACCGACTCCAAGATTCGTGTCGACGAGGAGTTCCTCACAGCAGCCATCGATAGCTCCTGTAAACGGCACTGCGAAGTCGCTATCCAACATGCCTCCGCCAGCCCGACCAAACGCCGTCAAGCCATTAGGGAGTCTGTCTCAGCAGCCTTCGTTCAGAGAGAGCGCGCAGAGAACTTCCGCCGCAGCGTCCGATCCGGATCCTGAAAGCCTCTTCATCCCCGAGGCGGGCCAGGACGATGATCAGAGATGGGACCCTCCAAGCTTTGACCAGAATGAGGAAGAAGAGATGCTCGGCTGGGACGCTAGCAACGACCAGCTCAATGCCAGTGCGCGACCGACCTTGAAAGACATCGCCGGGTCCAGAAAGGCAACGCAGAATATCTCTCAACAGCAGCACCCCAGCCAAGACGGCTTGGAGCCGACACAGCGTCTATCCCAGGTAGGCGTAGAGGATTGTGCTGATCGAGTTCAAGAACTAACCTTTTGCAGTTGAATGGCCTTTTCGATTGAGCGCAGATCGAGTGTGCTGCGACCATCCTCACCCAGTACCATCTCCTTCATCAACAACCACAAAGCTGGTCGCGCAGCCCGAGAATATCGCCACGGCTCGACGAGGCAACTCGATATCATTCCATCGTCCTTTCACGTCGCCGTTAGGTCCGGTGAGTTCGCCGCAATTGCCATGCTCGCCCCATCCCCAGGCTAACACTTGTCCAGCTTCGGTGAGACCAAGGCAGTGCTCACTGCCAGCGGCTATGGCCTGCAATGGTGGAAGGTTAGGTGGTCGAAGCTGACCATGGTCATCTCTTCCCCATGCAACGACTGCACCCGTCTGCAGAAGGACGAAGATGCTTCCCCAAGATGCCGCGACCTGTTTCCACCCTGGCACTGCGACTGCAGCATTTGCTCTGACACCGAAACGATCATTGCCGCTAGGTCCAAGAACTGCCATCTCTCCAGTTGAAGGACTCCCGAAGACGCAGGTGAAATCTTTACCACAGACAGCATCAATAGCGAAGAATCCAAGATCGTCCAATTTTCTCGGCGTCCAGACATCCTCATTTGGGCTGCCGAGCTGTCCTTTACGACCCTTGCCCCAACCCCATACCTCACCATTCGACAAGACAGCTACCACATGTGCCATGCATGCTGATAGTCGCACAACGCTCGTTCCGGGAGGTGGGAAACTCGGGATTGTTTCGGGTTGCAGGGCAGAGAACCTCCCGTGTCCGAGTCCGAGCTCGCCAGAGTTGCCTGTACCGCTGACCATCACGGCGCCTGTCGCAGTCACAACAAACGTGGCACTCCAAGTGGCTGCAAGCAAGCACGCTGCACCAGTATTGAAGATAGCCCGCATTGATGGGTTTAGACGGTCAGTGGCCTTTTCGCTTGTAGTGATACATCGACCGTCTTCGTTCTCTCCCGTGCTCGCGAGCTCATCGTGGTTGAGACATACGACGGTATGGTTTCCTCCGCAAGCGATATGACGGGCGCCTGTGATAGAGTTCCCATCGTTCCGAAGAACTTCTGCAGGTCGGGAGACATCTTCAGTATGTCCTATGCCTAGCTGGCCAGAGCCATTCGAGCCAAAAGCATAGAGTCTGCCGCGAGGTCTGACGTGCTGTTGGACCGTGGTCATGTTGCCTGCGAATTTTGCAGGTCAAGGACCGTTAAGTGCAATGTATCATCAAGCCATGACCGCCGATTTCATAATAGTACATGCATCATCCGCCCGCTCAATGTGAAGTTGGAGAGGCTGGCCGGAAAAATCTCGGCACGTAGTCGCGCTTTCGCTCTTTCCTCGCCAAGCCCACGGACCGGAATTTCCTCTGACATTGACTAAGCCGCACACTTTGAACTTCGAGAAGTCCATCCGCGACGACGACAATCTACTAACCCTCCCACCGAGTCGACACCGCACAAATACCCAACATGTCGGCCACACAGAGCGTCCAGTGCTTCGGCAAGAAGAAGACCGCCACCGCTGTCGCCCACTGCAAGCAGGGCAAGGGTCTGATCAAGGTCAACGGAAAGCCTCTCTCGCTCGTCGAGCCACAAATCCTCCGCTTCAAGGTCTACGAGCCAGTCCTCATCCTCGGCCTCGACAAATTCGGTACGTTGCGATGAATCGAGAGGAGGGAATGGATGCATGGTTGGAATGGGAAAGATGAAGGGACAATTGCATGAGGGTTGGCATTTGCAGGTGCAGTGAGAGATGGGTGGACATGCGCTGAAGGGATTGGAGAGGAGAAGCGCTGCGACGCTACACGTTTGGACATTTGCTAATTTCTGCGTTGCAGCCGATGTCGACATCCGCGTTCGCGTCCGTGGTGGTGGTCACACCTCGCAGGTCTACGCCATCCGCCAGGCTATCGCCAAGAGCATCGTACGTCTGCACCGAACACCTGGACGAGTCCACGAAAGCGCATCGCGCGAAGTCCACGAATATCGGCACTGACAATCACGAACAGATCGCCTACTACCAGAAGTACATCGACGAGCACTCCAAGAACCAGCTGAAGCAGGCTCTCGTCGCTTACGACCGTACCCTCCTCGTTGCCGACAACAGACGATGCGAGCCAAAGAAGTTCGGCGGTCCCGGTGCGCGTGCCAGATACCAGAAGTCCTACAGATAAACGGCGAAACGACAAAAGCGATGGAGCTGGAGTGGGTTCTGGTTTGCAGCATGGCTTTGGGCGCTTATGGAGACGCAGCTACATGGGCGCTGTGTTGCGCAAGTGGATAGCAATCGCGTCGGGCTCTACGGTTTGAGCTAGGCAAATCGAAGATTCTCTCGTGCATAGAGTCCATTTTCCAGGTCATGTCTGGGATCTACCTGGGTACGCCTGACGCCTCGCTTGTATAACATGTCAAGAATCGTTCGGATCTCGTCAATCGGCACCACCACTGGCATCACTATCTTCCTCCTCCACACGAGTCGAGCCATTGCTCCTTCGTCCAGCAGTACCGTTGGTCGACCTTCGGCCTCCAGTGCTCTTTGCTGCCTTCTCGCCAACAGGCGGAGGATCCCTCCACGCCGTTTCGCACGCCGGGCATTTCTCACTGTCCCTCTGTGTTCGGAACATGTTCCTCACGCAGGCGTTGTGGACGCGGGCATTGCACGGAAGATTCGGACAGCGTTGACCGACCGTAACGATGTCACGACAAGCTGCGCAGAACTTGATCCTCACGTGCGTGCCTCCCTCCTCCTCGTCATCGTCCTCTTCATCCTCCTCCTCTTGCTCGTTGTACATGTCCACCAGCCAACCCCTCAGCTCCAGCAATGCCCGCGGTGTCAGGCTGTAGTAACCACTCTCGCTCAACTCAAACCACCCTTCTTCCACCATAGTCTCCAGCGCCTTCTCTGCCTGCGTCATGGTGAGACCCTGCGCGGCTTGTGTCTGGGTCTGCGACTCTCTCCGCTGCGACTCGTTCGCTTTTGCCAGCTTCAACGCCTGCAAGCTCGTGATGGCCATGACTTCCGCGCGCTGGGTATTGTACGTCTCAAACATCGCGTCCAGCACTCTCTTGACGAATGCTATCTCGTCAGCAGAGTGCATCGTCGACATCTGCGTGAGGGCATCGCTCGTGGTATTGACAAAGGCGTAGACTCGCTCTTTGCTTGTCTGATGCTGCAGGTTGCGGATTTCGAAGTCAAAGGGTGAGATGGCGTTGTTGACGGTGTTGATGTAGTCCTTGAAGTCCACCTCTGTGATGTCGCCGGGCTGTGTTGGACGGTCGGGTTTCTCACTCGTTTCAATGGCTGCGATCAAGGGCTTCGCTTCGTCGAAGGTGATGACCTGACGGGACGAGAGGGCTTGCAGGAATGCCTTGTGCTTGTGCCCGTACACGGTGCGATCGTCGGGCTCTTCGGACATGGCGATGTTGGGTCGCCGGTGAGAAGGCGTGGTTATCGTTGTGTTACTGTCACAGCATGCTGTGGTTGTTCAATCTCGAAGAGCAGGGTTCGCGTGGTAGACGCGTGAGTGGGGATGAAATTGGCGGGACAGCAGCAAGGGCTGAGGTACCTCATACTTCACGCCAATATAACTAGCATGTCTGCTAACTGACCTCTGTGACCGTCGAGCATGCGCTGTAAATGTACATGTAACGCTTAGCCGTGTTCTTGAGAGCATGTCCTGCGAACTTGTCTTGTACGCCGAATAGCACGGTCCTGATACGCTTACTTGTACGCCCACGACCGTCGACCACGTTGTTCTCCACACTCTCCCTTCGACTTCACCTCTCGAAACTCCAACCTCCCACGAGAGCCGTTTCACACCGCTTATACATGGTGTAGCAGTCCACGGCGTCCTAAACATGCATGACTGGACCAGATCTGATCCGAGGTCTTTGGACTCGCCGGATTCGGATACTCCATCAAAGACCTCAGCCCAGATCGTGGGCGGCTCCTTGTGTTACGGCATGCGTGGACTGCATCGAGTACCACCCGGCCATGCGTCTGTAGGCGCGATCAATCGCCGTTCTCTTCTTCATTTCCGCATCCGAGAGTGAGGAGCCGACTATCACTCTGGTGTAGGAAAGTGATCTTAGCCCTCTCAATTTGAAGTCGAGTCCCCGAAGATGCGCAATGAAGCCTATTTTGCCGAGCGGTGATAGTGGCCTTTCTTTTCTATAGTAAGCGCGTGCCGCATTTACCGCTCTGTAAGTTATTAGTCCTTTGTTTTCTAAACCGCATTTAAGAGCAGATATATTATAAACGGCCGCAGATTAGAGAACTGTAACTAACTAACTGCGTAGCCTCTAAGACGACGACGACGACGACGGCATGTTCGTAACGCCCGGGTAAGCATTTCCTTTATAGCGCGCGTATAGTAGTCGGTAACGCAGGACCGCTAGCTGCAGGCTACCGACGCGG